>VWYK01028846.1:0-12268 GCA_013399775.1 Semnornis frantzii | reverse complement strand
AATGTGGCTGGCTAGGGTAATGACAGATCAAATTTTTCTTACACCTGCTCTTCTTAAAAGGTTTTCTACAGCACAGCAACGTCATCTTAAAACCTCATGTTTCATGTCCTGAGTTCTCTGCTGTAAAGCCCTAAGAAGATCTTTAATGATGAGCAGTCTTTATAAAGAAAGAATAAGATATGTATTTCAAAGCCCTCATAAAGTCATTTTGCTATAGTTTTTTTACTGCTAACTGGAAAATTTAACTATCAACCAAAATATAGTAGGTCAGGTGAAATTTACCTGCTGAGACAAAAAGGCAAAGAGCACATAGATATTAGATATTCTCAAAAAGACAAGCATTTATATTTAGATTCCACCATAAATGGCACACTTTGCAATAAATATAATCACCTTCCAGTTTCTTTGGTTTCTCCACTCTCTTGGCAGAGTGTTTTTCCACACTATTTAGCTTCACCAAGCAAAGAATCATCTGTAGTACACATGTGCAAGCAATGGCTTCCTTCATACAGCAATATGTACTGAGGCTTCAGCCCACGGTCTCTATCACATACACTTAACTATGAAGCTACAGACTTTCCAGGATCACTCAATGCCCATCACACCAATGGGCAGGTGTGTCAGATTGTGCCCGTACTGCTAGAATGCAAGACTGTAGTGACTTCTTCCCATGAGGGGACATTATGCTGCTGTTTTGTCATTTTGTTTTTAACAGAGCTCACTGAATATTCATTGGAAGGCTTTGCTTTTGGTTTTGGTTTTAAATAAAAATTCCATTCCACATTTTTTAACCAAACACTGTGAGTTAGCATTGCTTTGTATACTGCACATTTTTGTATGCACAGCTGATCATCTGGATCTTCTAACAGATTTTGTAGCAATAGTGTGAGACAGAGGCAATGGCTAATGATGCAATTAGTGAATTGAATTTCTCTAGAGAAAATGGCCATTGCAATCTGCCAAGCATAAGGCCCAAGTAAGGCCTTAAGCAGTCTAAGACATCTGAAGGGCCTTTTTATTCTCCTCAGCATGTGAAATTTATCTCGTTCTAAACAGAGATTGGAAGACACTGAATGCATACCTGAGGAATCATGAAAAACTAGTTACAGCCAAATGTCCTGTTTGCATAGGCTGACAGAGCCCCCTGATGTCGAAAGAGTTTAGCCCTTACATGATATGTTTCCAATATTTAGCCAATGTACTCTCTCAGCACACCATCAAAGGAATCGCACAAGACTGTGCCCTCTGCAGTGCCTCTCCTGGCTCATCGGCCTGCCAGAATGCCAGAGCTTCAGAAAAATTATTTTGGAGACCTTAGAAGTATTTCCTCCTCCTATATACAATAGCAAATGCTTGTTATTTGCAGGCAGAATTATGCTGCACCATGATTCATACATCATTTGCCAAAACAGCATTTGGTAGGGTGTGTGGTCAGTGTTCTTCCATTCTCTCATACTCTCAAACTCATTGTGACAGTGACTCATGATAAAAATTATAGGAAGAGTGATCAAGACAACATCTCTGAGGTTCTCATGGTATTCTAAGACAAAAATTAAAGACCAAGTTCTAAAGATTAAAAATGGTAAATATTTGATAAATTTATTTTACCAAGAGAGCTAAAATTTTCAAAGCTCCTCTCTGTTTATTCCCATGGGTGAAGTCAGTACTTGGAAATTATGTGTTTGAAGATTTTTTTTAAAATCATTTCCTTTTGACATGTGATATTTTCCCTCTATCAATTATATTTTCATCCAATGAAAACATAGAATCATAGAATAGTAAGGCTGGAAGGGACCTCAAGGATCATCTAGTTCCAACCCCCTGCCATAGACANCACAACTCTTGTAGCCTGTCCTCATAGCAGAGCTGCTCCAGCCCTCTGATCATCTTTGTGGCTCTCCTCTGGACCCACTCCAACACTTCCATGTCCTTCTTGTGCTTTAAAACTATGCTTAGATTAGAGGCGCTTGACAGTAAGAAAAAAAATCTAACATAGAAAAACTAGCAGTGTAGCAGAAAATAATAAAACTTGATTCATCCATTCTTATTCTCTCCAAATTCTGTAAATTAGACAGAAGCATGACATGAATTAAACTGGAACAATTAAATCCCCCATTTATATCCCCAAAGAACAGACACTGGATCTATTGCAGCAACATCTGCAGATTGATAGCACAATTCTATTTTCCAGGGAAAAGCTCCCATCTCCCAGGGGTGTAAGCAACAGCCATTTGCCAGCTCACTGGACACAGACTTGCACTGTCATGTCACCACTGCCTGAGCTTCAGTTGTTTAACACAGCAAGTTAACAGACTTATTGCAAGCCTCCAACCTGCTGTACACCTTCTGTCTCTGCAGCTATACTATTTCATCTCTCAGCTCAAATTTTAAACTTGCAGACTGCTTTCAGTACAACAGTCAACAAACTAAAGACAAATTAGGAAAAGCATCATCAAATACCACTATTTTACAAGATCTGCTTAGTAAAGGTCTGTCAGCTTTCAAAACACATTGTTCAGAGGTGGTGGGAGAACAACAGCAGAGCTGGCAATGGTAATAGAAAGTAGTGCTATTGCTCCTGCTTAGCTGCAAAAGCAGGACATGGGAAGATGAAAATTTGGAGGCAGGAATATAGCAAGATTTATTACTTGTTGGCAACTTTCACCTTGCATTCAGTGCTCTTATTTTTAGTTCACATTGAGAAAAAAAAGTAAAAAGGAAAATATGGTATCTTGACTACTAAATATCATCCAGGGGCAGATAGAGGCATTCTGGTTAAAAATTAGTCACTAGGCTACTTAACTGATAGCTAGTGATTGATCAGAGCCTGGGTATTTATGGAAAGATAGGCGAGCACTAAACACGCCTTCTCTCTCCCACTCCCATTTATTTTTCATATGTTTTTTTCCTCTTCTCTCTAATTGTACTTCTTTCATGGCCCTTTCTAAGTGGAAGGTAAGCTAAGTAATGTTTGAGTCAGATGTTTGAATCCACTTTGTTAAATATACTCGGAAATCAGGCAAAGCACACTTCAGTCTCTGCTGCTGAACCATTAATTCAGAGTGGACAAAGATAAGAACAAACAATATTTACCTAAATGAAGCAATCGCTTCAAAGTTTTCTCCTTCTGGCAATAAGGGTCATACAAAGCTGGGTAGGCCAATGACCATTTAGTGGGAAAATATACATAATAACAACTATTCCATTAGTTTCTGAGAAACAGTACCCAGCAAGCTGCCAGCGAGAATACTTGTCCAGCAAGAAACACGCACCTCCTTTCCTGCATGGAGCCATTTGGAGAGGTGTGCCCAGGACAATCACATGAAATTCAACAAGGCCAAGTGTAAGGTCCTGCACCTGGGTAGGCACAATCCCAAGCACAAATCCAGAGTGGGTGGTGAATGGTTGGAGAGCAGCCCTGAGGAAAAGGACCTCGGGGTCATGGTTGATGAAAAGCCCAACATGAGCCTGCAGTGTACACATGCAGCCCAGACAGCAACCGAGTCCTGGGCTGCATCAAGAGCAGCGTGGTCAGCAGGGCAAGGGAGGAGATTCTGCCCCTTTATTTACTCTGCTCTCATGAGACCCCACCTGGAATAGTGTACAATTCTAGAGCCTCCAACACAAGAACTGTTGGAGCAGGTCCAGAGGAGGGCCACAAAGATGATCAGAGGGCTGGAGCAGCTCTGCTATGAGGACAGGCTACAAGAGTTGTGGGCTTTTCAGCCTGGAGAAGAGAAGGCTTTGAGGAAACCTTATAGTAGCCTTCCAGTATCTGAAGGGAGCCTGCAGGAAGGCTGGGGAGGGATTATTTACAAGGTCTTGCAATGACAGGACAAGGGACAATGGGTCTAAACTGGCAGAGGGGAGATTCAGACTGCACGTTAGGAGGAAGTTCTTTACAGTGAGGGTAGTGAAACACTGGGATATGTTGCCCTGGGAGGTTGTGGCTGCTCACTCCCTGGAGCTGTTCGAGGCTATGTTGGATGAGGCCTTGAGTGATCTGTTCTAGTGGGAGGGGTCCCTGCCTATAGCAGGGGGTTGGAACCAGATGATCTTTGATGTCCCTTCCAACCTAAACCATTCTATGACCTTTCATTCCAGCCACAATCATGCATCCAGCTCTCCCCAGAGGAAAGGACTGCTCTCTCTGAAGAAAATGCTTGGAACATTGATGCGCCTTTTCCTTTGTCACTGTTCCCAGGTGCCACGCACAGAGCTACAAGCGTTTTTGCTAGTCTGGGGCATTCAGCAAAGTAAACTGAAGGTCTTTGCACTAGGGCATTTGACACATGGCATTTTTGGTAAGAGTTGTATTAGGAATGCTTTGCAGGAGGCTCAAACTTTTAGCAGTGAACAAGCACGTAAGTGACAGCAAGCAGACAGAAGCAGCCAAGTATGCAGCCTTTCCTGAGCCCTCAGTGTCAGGGAAGTGACGTAGGGCTCCTCCTCAGATTAATTTCAGCTCCCAAACTAAACCAAAACTTTACTACTGTTGAGCCCAGACCTCTGTGTGGGTACCATGTACAGCTCCCTGTGAACAGAGGCTTCTGTTTTCTGTCAGAGATAATAAACCCACAGGTTAATGACTTAGAGTTCATTTAATGTTTTTGTAGTAGCTGCAATATACATGGAAAACTCTTCATGTAGCACCATTCCTGCTCTGCCGGCTCCCAGGTTGACAGCCCAGAAGGATTACGCTCGATTACTTTAGGTCTTTTTTATCCAGCAAAATGGAAAGGATGGAAATTAAAGCTGCACTCTAATTAGATACAAAAGTAATTCTGATTTATTAAATTATTGCAGACCACCTAGTTCTTATGAAGCTACTTCTGAAGAGTGTGTCTGACTAAATCTCTTAAAATATATTGACTGCCAGCTTTTGCCCACATGGCAGCTCTTCCATTCAGTAACCAAATTCTTTCATGTAGAGATTAACCCAGTGCTCCTTGACTTGAAAGGGAATGCTGCAGGACTTCATTCATATTCTAGCACCAGTATTCTGTTGGGAAAGGCTAATTAGTCCACAGTAATAGCAAAGTGATGAAACCTGAACCCTGATGGAAATGCTGAAAGATAGCTCTGCTGTGGTGCTCAGGTAAATGGTAAATTTTGTATATACCCTATAAATAAATTTTATATTATCCTATAGGAACAACAAAATTATGGGAATTTGATCACTGAGTCCTTAACTGGATATTATAAGTGGCTGCTAAATGTGCAGATTTGGCAGGGTGTTTGTGATACAGCATTGACCTCTGTGTAGGACGCAACAGCTAGCAAGGATTTTTTAATGGGAAATTAAAATGATGAAGAAGTGTTTATCTAATCCTTGAAAGTCAAAAGATTCTCAAACACAAAATTGGAAGAGCTATTTCAGGAGAACACAGTCCTCGTACGAGCTTCTGGTTTTGATTTACAGTTTCATGAAGCATGCAAGTTCTGACTGAACATAATTGTAAACTTGCTCTTTGAACTCCTGTATCAGTGAATAACTGTTGGAACTACACCTTATACAATGTCTGTGAAATACAAATTAAAGCATATTCACACACACTTAAAATATCAGCAAATATCACAGATTTGGACCAAAAACTTGGAAAGAATTTTACACAATTGAGTAATCTCAGCAAATGAAAATTTCCGTCTGAAAAGGTATGTATTCTTAATTTGGGGATCTAAAGCAACACAAAATACCTACCTTAATCATCTTAATATTTTAGAAAATTGATTCTCAATGCTTTTGTTTGCCTTTTGTTGTTGTTGTTGTTGTTCTTGATAGTAATTTTAAGATTTAAGCAATATTTTCTAACATTACGTCAAGGCTTGAATGAGACTTCTGGTGTTGAAATTAAATCTTTTAGTTTTCTGCCCAGTCAGTGAGAATAGATTGCAGTTTAAATTTTCCCCATATCACATTTCCCCCTTGATAGCATAACTCAGGAAATTAGGCCCAAAACTCACATTCAGACCATCTGCCTTAACAGACAGTTTAAGCTCAGCTCAGAGCATTGTCAGGGAGCTTAATTTCCCAAAATAACATTGGAAACAGAGACTTCTCCAGCATGGAGTTTGGAAGGCCAAGGGCCAGATATTTAAAGTGAGACAATCTGAGTACCCCAAAGGTGGTAAATATAAGTCAAGTAACTTGGGCACTCATTAGCACACTTCCTATTAATCTGCATTTCTCAAATTCAAACTCATAGTAGCATGAAAATTTAGGAGGCTCTAGCCTGTGCTCAGGCACTCAAAGGGCACCTGTCCTGAGCACTCCTTATTCTGCACTCATGGACAGGTATGAAAACAACTTCAAATGTTTCCCTACATTGAAAAAGGCCATCTGCTATTTCATTGTGCAAGCTAATTCAATATTTGAGTGTAATTCATTAGAATTAAGCAATGCCACGTTTCTTTAAAATTGTCCACAGGAGAACCAGGACAAACATGTTTACATCCCTTACTGCTTGTCAAGAGCTGCTGCGTATAATTGTGTCAGAACTTATGCCAGAGTCAGCTTGGAGCAACTTTCCAATGAGTCACAACTATTTGTCAGAGAAATAGGCTGCTTAAACTCACCTCTCTTCCCTCTTCCTCACATTTTCTTTCCTGTTCAGGAGAGTTTAAGATCTTCAAGTTCAGTCTGAAAAAATAATTCTGCATAAAACCAGAAGATGGGAACAAACGTGACTGAAGCCAGAGAGACTGTTTGGCAAATCAATGGTTTTCCCACAGCTCTGGACAAGCACATGCAGCTTGTCCACTGGCATATGTCTTTACTTGAGCAGAAATCATTTGACTGCCTGAAGTAACAGTACAAACCAGAAGAACCTGCTCTCTGTGGATGATTTCAGTTTAGACATCCTCTCTTTCACTAGGTCAGACTGCAGAGACGATTCTAACTCATTCTTGCATTTCAAAAATTAGTATGTCTGATTGGTGGCAGCAGTTAAGTTACTGGATTGGAAGAATTGTATGGGGCTCAAAAATACAAAGGGAAAATGAAGCGAGGAGAAATTGATATTCCAAGAACCAAGGACAAGAGCACTTGGAAAATTATACTGTGTGCTTGCCGTAAGCCTGAAAAGATTTGACTTTACATTGGAAAATATTTAAAATTATTGCAGTCTTGTAGTTGATTAAAGTAAGGCTAGGAAGCTGAACACATGGTTGTGAAAGAGGTCATCAAAATCTCATCCTCTGTAGGATGACCCAGATCAGGGTGGCCAAGTTCACAAAATTAGGGAATAATAAATAAATACATTAATAAAGAGATAGTTGTCTCATTTCTTTTCTGAGATTGTGCATGTAGCCCTCAGCTATACTGCCTGTAAAACAATATTTAGAACAACCCTTCTAAACCCTTGAAAATAAACAAGTACTGTTTATCTCTTCTCCAAAGCAGGACACTGAAGTAATGAGATTAAAATATTTTTTCCAAAGCCACATTTCAAAGCCATTCACAAATAGGATTAGATCTCAAGATCCTAGATCATCCTTCTGCCCACTAGAATATATGAACTCTTTAATATGCTTTGGAAACTGCTTTCTTAAAATAGGAATTTTAAAAGTCACTTCACTTTGATTAAATCTGTGTATTAGAATGAGAACAATCAATACACCTGACTGATTAGGAAAGGGTCACATATTGATAAACAATCTGATCAGATGGCAGCACATACTGTGGACCAAAGAAACATTTCATGAAAATGAGGGTGCAAGGACAGGTGTGCAGGTTACTCTACAGAGCATCAAATGCAGCCTTTGGTTTCAATACTGCAGGCTATGGTTCTATGGGTAACCTCAAAACAGTACAAAGATGGGTTTCCCTTTCCAGTTCTTCTTGATTTGCAGTTATGATTCACTGTAATCCAGAAATTAAAATGAATTACAGGGAGAATGGGAGAGGAATAGAGAGAGATGTTTATCAGGGCGTTCTGAGGCTTAATTAATATTTGCAAAGCTCTCTGAGCTTCTCTGATGAAAGAAGCCATAGAGGACAAACTGGGGTTTTTTTATTATTATCATTATTAATTACTTCTCCATTGAATTCATTGTGTCAATATATGAATCATTGAACCATGTGCTTCACCAATTGTTGTGCTGTGCTCTTTACAAGTGCTCTTTTCCTAGCTGCATTGTAGTGATTGAAAATACAGGAGGAAAACAGAGGATAAATAGGTCTACTGAAAAGTTATAGACACAGATTTGAAGCTAGCATTTTATCCACTGATCTGGAAAAAAAATTGTTGCCATAGCAATGATTACATCCTATTGTGCTGCCTGTTTCCTTAGATACTGATATAACTGTCCATTCAAACACTGAGCCTCTGTGTGGTTGATCATAGCTCACCAAAAAAATAATCTTTCTTTTGGAGGTTTACTTTTCACATATTACATTTTTTACTCTCTAGCCTCATCACAGAAAAACTTCCACTGTCAAGCGCAATTAGGTGCTGCTTGGGGGTGGCCCAGCAGCACAACTTCAAGCTCTGATCAGAGGAATGTCCAAAACAGCTCTGCAGGGGGCAGGGGCCAGCATCCCTTCCCATCCCTCTGGCCATTCACAGTGCAATTGTAAGGCACCTGCTTTCCTATGGGAATCTGTGGGAGCAATACAAATTTTTACTACTAATCACCATCTGACTCTCCAGCAATAAAAGGAAAATGAGAGGGAAAAGGTCCACAGCTAGAATACATCTTCAGTTTGGTCAACTTTGATCTGATATTTAAATACAAGGGTTACTTGTTTGGCTGCCCATATGCCTCATTTTTGAAACGTCACTCCTCTTTTCTTTACAGACAGAAATATTAATCAAAATATTAATTTTAAAAAATCTTCCATATCATTTCTCTTTTGCATTCAATACATAAACCAGCCCCACCCCATTTAAGCTCATTTTTAATTCCATGGCAAATAAACATTTTGAGCTCGCTGTTCTCCGATGTGCTTCCTTTTTCTTCAGATAGGAAATTTGAAATTACTCTGATTCTTATCATTGCAGAGGAACAGCCAAGAGTTTTCTGACAAATCTATTACTCTTTTCTAACACTGCAGAAGTTAACAGTGCTGATTATCAGCTCATGTAAATGAATGTACTTCCAGCAAAAGTCCCTCTTCCACCACCTAAGAATCAGGTTTGCAGATTTTTCAGCTGTGTGTGATTCACTAGCAACAGAAAGCTTCTACCTACCATGCATAAAGGATATACAGAAGCTGAGCTTCCATTTAGAAAAGCTGTGGTTATACATTTTGGGAAATGTGTGTTGATTTATTTCCTCAGTCAAGGATACTGGAGAGCACAGAGTCTAAGGAAAAAAACATGCTTTTTCAAGAGTCACCCCAGCAGCCTCTATTCTGCCAATCATTTACTCCTATCTGTCTCTCCTCATGCAGTCATTCCTT
The DNA here is from genome assembly GCA_013399775.1 of Semnornis frantzii. Lineage (NCBI taxonomy): Eukaryota > Metazoa > Chordata > Aves > Piciformes > Ramphastidae > Semnornis > Semnornis frantzii. The sequence continues at coordinate 2,865 of VWYK01028846.1, read as the reverse complement.
TATACCAGGCACTTATCCTGTTAGACACTAAGCTTGCCTCTATTGCACAGATTTGTTTACGGTTTACACTTTTCCCCCCCCAATATTTATGTATTGTTTCTATCTTTGTAATCATATAATTTAGTTTTCACTCAGCCTTCAACAAGGTTATACTCCCATAAAAAATAAGCATGTTTTTCACCAGCAGATTTGGCTGTTGGAACATATTCATTTTTTAATCTAATGCTGCTTAAAAAAAAAAAGTAAGAGAGATAAAGTCCTTATTATGAAAATTAGTCTAGCAGTTAAAAGGGAAAGACAAGTTCTTTTCCAGCAAACAAAGAGATTTGTAATAACACATCCCAATAGTCAGCCAAATGCTTTGCATTTTTAAGTAGTCAGTTTCTTTTATTTATCAATTTTGAGTTATAATGAAAGATGGCAATAGAGTAGGTCACATTTTTTAAAGGGGAGTTTTTGGGAAGAGGGAGTGAGAGTAGCCAAATGTCATGTGTGGTATGAATAAGCACTGCATTTCATGCTTTGGAATTCTGCACAGGACTAGGATACCAGGGGAATAGCTGTCATTGCAGGAGAGGTGCATGGTGATGCTCAAGCTGGCCTGGGCACAGAGCTGAAGTACAGAGGCCTATAGAGATACTGGCTGGTGCTCTGCAGCTAACTGCTTTCCTTAGCAAAATGTGGCACTTGACTTACCAGTGTGGCTTTTGGTGGGCTGCTTAGCTCAGACACAGCCATATGGTGATACACAGCTTGCACATTCAGGAGCTTGCTTTGCCAATTTTACCTCAGAAATGCTTGCAAGCATCTGCATTGCATTATAGACACATTAAGAGGCTTAAAGCTGTTATGTGCCTTGTTCACACTAATTTTGTAACTCACTTTGGCTTCCTGGATGTTCAAGGAAAATCCATTAGGACCAATCTCATTTGTTTCTTTCCACTCACTACCAAAGGTGCTAAATCATTCTATAAAATACTTCTCAGTTTTATTACATAGCATGTTTTATGCCTGTAATAATTGCAAGATTTAGGTTTTTAATCTTCAACACATCATCTCAATGAATTAGTAGATGCATTGAGAGACTAAACTTCTTTTGTATAAAAAAAAACTTGAAAGGCATTTGAGTAGATCTGAAATATCAAATCAAAATACCTAATTGGAGATGACAATAATAGCTGTCATCATTCAAAAGATACATCCCACTAGAATGCTTTTGTTCTCTAAATGAACGTTGAGACCAAATATGTATCTTAATCAACTATTCGATCCTGTCTTTACAGGTCTTATTGCTTTGAAGCCCAACACCACTATTTATCACTATCAGAAATCTGAGTAAACAAGATTCTTGAATCTTATGGTGACTTTAACCCCTGAAAGCCAAATGGTGCAATTCTCAAAATGCCTTGTCAAATACAAATGGAAACAGTCTACTTAGAACCTAAAGAACAAACGGAAATTTAAATAGTCTACTTAGAATCTAAAGAAATAAATTTCACTTCCTCTTCAAATGATGTTCCTTCTCTTCAGCCTACTTCTCAAACTCCATAGCTGTTGTTAGCAATGCTAACGACACCATTTGACCTTTCCCTTTACTTTTACTCTCTGATGGTATGCTCATGTTTGGAACTGGATCTACTATTAAACTGGATCCAGCATTTAATTCTGAAACATTAGTCTTAAAAGAAATAATTCTGCTCTGACTGTCCCAAAATGGGTGGGTATGTCTCAGTGGGGTGGCTTACATCTAAAAAGTACTAAAATCTGCTGAGAACAGACAGCCAGGAGGTCAATTACTCCAACTTGATTAATAAAACCTTGTACTTCATGTCCTTGCTTTGCCACAGACATCAAGTGCATGTTTAGCTTTAAGTACTGGAAATGTATTTGGTGTGGTGGAATTTTCTAGTACTTAATTGTTTCAGTGAAATTATTCCAAGCTTAGAGCAATGCCAGAAGCTGATCTAGGAGTGACCTCTTAGGATTAAGCCAGTTGCCTGCATAGTCTGTCCTATCTTGGTAGGTGGTCAACAAATGACATCAAAGGAAAAAGTGAAGAACAGAGCAGAACTAGAAGTTACTTTCCTAGAATTTTTCCCTGTCTCTAAAATGTGCATCTCAGAGACTGCTTCTGGCAGAAGTGATACCTCTACACTTAAGAACTAGATGACTTTCTCTATATATTACAGTGAATGGATAGATGGATGGATAGATAGATAGATAGATAGAGTTTCATTGATGTTTGCCATAATACTATTCAAATTACTGTAAGGTTTTCTTTCATACTGATGTCTTAGATAACTGGCATTTTTACTATTGTTCACAAAACAGATGACATAAGTATAAGCATTTCACTCTCCCCCACCAATTCCTGGCTTTTAAAATGCTTTGAAACGAATCAGAGCTTATTAATAAAAGCAAGTATGAAAGAAAATTAAATAATAACTTCATTATGCAAACTTAAAGCCCCCCAAATGTTTTATGGATTTTTTTTCTTTTGCTTCCAAAGAAGCATTTATGTCACTTCTGTATTTAGACACAGAAATCCTAACTTTCCTTTCTGTGAATTCAGTCAGCTACTTATATTACATCAAATACTGTTTGGCCTGACCAAATGGAATATATTTTTACTGTCTTTCTGTATTTCAAGTAATTAAATTGCACATTCTCCACCCCCCATCTCTAATGCATTTTTCACTTGAGTGACAGCATTCCTGATGTTCTGTAGGAAAAAAGCAACTTCATGGAAAATACATTCTCTAAAGTAGGTCTTACACTGACAGATTTACTCTTACTTCATTGGGTCTCTAAACACATTATTCCTTTTAAAATGCTAAGCATATCGTTTCATAGGCCATTTACCTT
>VWYK01028769.1:0-10144 GCA_013399775.1 Semnornis frantzii | reverse complement strand
ATTCTGTGATTCTGTGAAGTTAGTAAAACAGTGTATACTTTCTGGTTTAGACTTCAGTGGAAGTCATTGTGATCATTAGATACAGACAGCTCTAGGAATAATTCCGAAATTGGTTTTATTTTCATCTAATAACAACCACTGCCCTATACAGCACATTTTCTTTAGGACTGCCCGAACTTAGAGTGCCCAAAACACTCTTCATTAAAATGGAATGAGGACAGAGAAAAGAATGAAGTACCGGGTTGCTGTAGTAGCAAAATACAAGCCTAAATAAATAATGAAATATCTTCTACTCTGTAAGCTTGTGGAATGTTACACTGGCATTTTTGTTCCCAGCATTCATTTCCCACTGTCCTGTGCTCATATGGGCATGCATTCCCTTCATACCCTTTTCCTTCAGTATGTCAAGCCAAGATCATTAACAGGAAGGAAATATTTCTCTTTAATGCTGCAAGGTCTACATGACAACCATGGCACAGTCGACTTGCTAGAGGGCAGAGAATGTCATCCAGAGGGACCTGGACAGGCTGGAGAGGTGGGCCCAAGCCAACCTCATGAAATTCAACAAGGCCAAGTGCAAGGTCCTGCACCTGGGTAGGCACAATCCCAAGCACAAATCCAGGCTGGGTGGTGAATGACTGGAGAGCAGCCCTGAGGAAAAGGACCTGGGGATCTGGGTTGATGAAAAGCTCAACATGAGCCTGCAGTGTGCACATGCAGCCCAGACAGCAACCGAGTGCTGGGCTGCATCAAGAGCAGTGTGGCCAGCAGGGAGGGGATTCTACCCCTTTACTGTGCTCTCGTCAGACCCCTTAAGTACTGTGTGCAGTTCTGGAGCCCCCAGCACAGGAAGGACATGGAACTGTTGGAGCAGGTCCAGAGGGGAGCCATGAATATGATCAGAGGGCTGGAGCAGCTCTGCTATGAGGACAGAATGAGAGAGCTGGTGCTCTTCAGCCTGGAGAAGAGAAGGCTTTGAGGAGACCTTGTAGTAGCCTTCCAGTATCTGAAGGGGGCCTACAGGAAAGCTGGGGAGGGACTATTGACAAGGTCTTGTAATGACAGGACGAGGGGCAATGGGTTTAAACTGACAGAGGTGAGATTTGGACTAGATGTCAGGAGGAAGTTCTTTCCAGTGAGGGTGACGAGGCACTGGAACAGGTTACCCAGGGAGGTTATGGCTGCTCCCTCCCTGGAGGTGTTCAAGGCCAGGTTGGAGGAGGCCTTGAGTGACCTGTACTAGTGGGAGGTGTCCCTGCCTATGGCAGGGGGTTGGAAGTAGATGATCTTTGAGGTCCCTTCCAACCTTACCATTCTATGATTCTGTGAAAGCTGACCAGAACTAGTTTGAAGTTCTCTGGAAAGGCCAATAGTAATGCCAGAAATCTTAAAATCCTGTTCTAGTTCAGTGATAAATGCAGTTGCTTAAATACACACACTAAATGATAGAATTACTTTGATGACAACTATAGCTACAGCTGTTACAGTCCTGTGTGGCTCTGTGTCATTTTCCTGGCCTAATCTGTTCCTGTGTGCCAGTGGAGTCTGTATTTTTACAGAGCAAATGTTTGATGATAATGACTCTTCTCAATATTGGTGCTTTCATCTAGTTTGATAGCTGTGTTTTCGACAAACATTTGCAGTTGGATAGTGAGGAAGAATGTCTGAGGTATGAGGGAGAAGAAAGTTCTGTATTTATAAAGGCCATTGAAACACATTATTCAGGGCAAAAATCAGAGTCTCAAGTGAATCAATCAATCTGTGCATTCTCAACTAGGTGAATAGTAGCACCATCTTGACTGCAATGAATAGGTGTGCACTCTGGGGTGGAGTAAACCCTGGTTCAAATGAAAGAATTCAGGATTTGACTTTTTCTTGACTGAGGGCTTTGAGAACTGGTTAATAAAAGCTAACCATTGGTCAATAAATTGCCATCTTTCATCAAACAATGTGTTTGCCAAATCAGTTATTCTGGTATTCAGTCAGCTGTTCGTCAGATGTGTTACATGACAGAAAATATTTGTCATACAAACATCATTTTCTGATATAATCTCTCATGTCTTTGGATTGCAGTTTTGCCTTACAAACCTCCCCCCCATTCTTTACAGTCCCATTTTGCTCCTTGTGTCCCTTACCCTTATCACTCTCACGCAGCAAGAGGAACAATTACGTTCCTTGCAACCACTTTGGTGTTTCTTCTTACAGTTTTGGTAGAGGAAATCAAAAACAAGGGCAAAGATCGGAAATTTTTTATCTTTCATTGCAACCTTTCCATCTAAAACCACTAGCTTTAAAACAAAAGTTTATGACTTCAAGAACCATTAGAGGTGTTGGTGGGAATGGAAAATAATTTAATTCCATTATAAATTTGTAGTAACATATGTGTCACGGTATTGTGATAGGATCTCATGTTTGGGATAGGTTTACTACAAGCAAGAGGCTCGGGGAAATAAGCACATAGCTGATTTGCTGGTGGCAATGTGGCAGGAAAGTATGGGTTGGATGAAACCAGCTGTTTGAAGGCAGCCTGACATGAGCTAAGGAAAGCAGCTGAATCTTACAAAACAGATCTGTATTCCCTGAGGACTGCCTCTGCTGCAGAGCTCTAAAATATGCCCTGTAACTTTGCCAGGCAGAATTTTGAGGGAAGGTGTTCATTCCCCGTTTGTGGCTGTGTGTTTACAGGTGATGATGGGGAGGGTGGTGAAAGCCTTTCCAGGGGAGCTTTGTGAGTTGCTTATTTCTGCAGGTTGTGAAAAGAAAGAAAGAAAGAAAGAAAGAAAGAAAGAAAGAAAGAAAGAAAGAAAGAAAGAAAGAAAGAAAGAAAGAAAGAAAGAAAGAAATCCCTACTTCTTATCGCTTTCCATCACTGGACTGACACATTTGTTATCACTGTGTATATTTGTCTTACAGAGCACATGCAAAAGAGTCCTTGACCTGTCATAATTTTAGTGAAAGTAGAAACTGTCAGTGGTACTTTACCCAAAGTCTTTGTCACTCACAGTGCACTCTTTACAAAGTCTGCCTGACACTAGCCATTTCTGTTGTAATCTGAGGTCAGCAGAAGTTAGTATATATCCAAACCAAAAAAAGACACAGGGAAAATTGCTCTGCAGTGTGCACGCAGTCAAATCAAGACACTGAGTGAGAGATTTTGCTTCATTTGGCACCATAGGAGTATACTCGCATGAACTTCTGAAGAATGTCTTTAAAGTGCAATAAAGAAATTTACTTCTCTCAAGCCTAAGTCCTTAGAAAAGGATTATCATCAGGAAGGAGAAACATCCTCTTGTAATGTCTGGCATATTTTGCCCAGCTTCCTGAGGAAATTAGCTTATCAAATCATGTCTTCTCTGTCTGTCACTTTCCCTTTAGCTTCCTCCCAACAGCCCACACCTCTCATGCCCAGTAGGTGTGAAACCCATTCATCAACTTGGAAATGCTGGTAGCAGAAGGATGAAAAAAAAATCAACCAGGATAAACAGCATGCATCAGCTAGGAAGGAACCATAATGAATGTTCTTCTGGGGAGAAACACTTTCTAAGAGGGGGACATCTAAGTGACCAGTCGATAGATGTATACTGGTCAGTCCGGCATAGCTCTGAGCTAGACAAGCTATGTAATGCTTCTTGTGCATCAGGAAAAATGAGGAAAGCAGTACATGAAAGATGATCTTTTGGGGAAATGGAAGGGACCAGAAGCACTATAAGATAGAATTAGGGACTCACAGGCTTTGAATTTCATGGTAAAAGAAATAACATGTTTTTAAAATAAGCTGAAAGTTGTGTGTTGTGCATCATTCTGTTTATCTCTGCTGCTGTTGCACGTAGCCCTCCCACAGGAATGGCTGTTTGATGGGTATATTTGGATTACAGCAAACAGATTCCACCACACTGCCCTACAGTACAGGTCATAACTGTGCTGCTTGTTTTCATTTTCAGCGGAAATGTTAAACATTTTGTTTGTGCATGCATAAACTCTTCATTTTCAACTAAGGGTATAAACAGTAATGTCTCTAATAAAATGTTATTTTGTTTTAGGTATTTTTGTTAAAACTAATTCAGTGTTATAAGCACTGACTATTGTCCTAGGATCAAAGCTGTATAGCCCTATGTAACGGTGACTGGAATTGTTCTGTATTGTCAACATTAACTCCAGCCTTGATTTCAGAGTGCCATTATCATTAAATGTCTTACATAGTTTACAAATCCTGCTTATCTAATTGGGTCATCAGATGGAAAAAATTATAAGGGTCCACAGAGCCTGGCTAGTAACAAACTGTGCTAAATAGAATCACAGAATCATAGAATCATAGAATGGTTTAGGTTGGAAGGGACCTCAAGGATCATCTAGTTCCAACCCCCTGCCATAGGCAGAGACACCTCCCGCCAGCACAGGTCACTCAAGGTCTCATCCAGCCTGGCCTTGAACACCTCCAGGGAGGGAGCAGCCACAACCTCCCTGAGCAATCTGTTCCAGTGTTTCACCACTCTCACTGTAAAGAACTTCCTCCTAACATCCAGTTTAAATCTCCCCTCTGACAGTTTAAACCCATTACTCCTCATCCTGTCATTACAAGACCTTGTCAATAGTCCCTCCCCAGCCTTCCTGTAGGCCTTCTTCAGATACTGGAAGGCTACTATAAGGTCTCCTGAAGCCTTCTCTTCTCCAGGCTGAAGAGCCTCAACTCTCTCAGTCTGTCCTCATAGCAGAGCTGCTCCAGCCCTCTGAGCATCTTCGAGGCCTCCTCTGGACCCACTCCAACAGTTCCATGTCCTTCCTGTGCTGGGGGCTCCAGAACTGCACACTGGACTTCAGATGGGGTCTGACAAGAGCACAGTAAAGGGGCAGAATCCCCTCCCTTGCCCTGCTGCCCACACTGCTCTTGATGCAGTCCAGCACTCGGTTGCTGTCTGGGCTGCATGTGCACACTGCAGGCTCATGTTGAGCTTTTCATCAACCCAGACCCCCAGGTCCTTTTCCTCAGGACTGCTCTCCAGCCATTCACCACCTAGCCTGGATTTGTGCTTGGGATTGTGCCTACCCAGGTGCAGGACCTTGCACTTGGCCTTGTTGAATTTCATGAGGTTGGCTTGGGCCCACCTCTCCAGCCTGTCCAGGTCCCTCTGGATGACATTCTCTGCCCTCTAGTAAGTTGACTGTGCCACACAGCTTGGTGTCATCTGCAAACTTGCTAAGGGTGTGCTGTAACAAACTTAATGTAGGTTTTGGCCATCAGGCAACATCAGAGATTTATTGTGACTGTCCCTTCCTTCATAAATTGCTCAGAAAGTGAATAGCTCATAGTAATAATCTCCTAAGTCTTGCTTCTGAAATCCTGGGGGGGTATGTCTGTAGCAAACTTACATGTTCTCATAGTCTTAGAGGAGAACTCTAAAGATAAAATTTAAGTGGCTTGACAAGAGACCAGTTATTGAAGACCAATGGTAGTACACTGTGGACTCTGGTTTGAATTTTCTCAAAGCTAGATTGTGTATATCAGCTCTGTTGTGAACTGGCCTAGAACCCCTAGGTTAGCCACATGTGCAAACATCTGGATCCAGAGGGTCACTTGGATGAGCAGAACACTATCTAGTCAACTGTTAAGCAGGCACTAACAATAAAAGGCTGGAGCTCCATTAGCACTGAGTTGCAACAGCAGAGACATGCTGGCCACCTTGCCTGGATTTGTTAGTTCTCTCTGGTCTTGCAATCTTGTTTAGAGGCTTTAATACAACCCAGACCTGTTTAATAGGTGGTATTCATCTCATAGGTGGTATTCATCTCATTTAATACATCCTAGACAGGTTTAATAGATGGTATTCATCTTGTTATGACTGTGGCCACCTAAAACCTAGGCCTATATAGGCTGATATCCTGTAGTCAATGAAGAAGAGATTAATGCTTCAAACATTTAACCCACATTGTTCATCTTAGGTACCTGTCCTGGCATGGGTTACCTCTACTATGCCAAATCCATCTGAAGTGAGAAAAAAGTATTAATCCAGCTGAAGGTGATGAGTAGATGTGTTGGTTTGAGGCTAACTGGAGTATTTTAATGAGAGAAATTATATCACTGTTTGCAAAAAAGAAAATAGTGATGAAGTCTATGTCATTAATTGGCTTGCTGAAAGGGATTAAAAGCCAAAATGTAAACAATTTGTCCCACTTTGTTCTGGAACACTGTTTCTTTTTGCTTCTCCTTCATTCTGCTCTAATATCTCTCCACTAACCTTGGCTAACCAGAAAACAGGTAAACTTTGCTAGTTGTTTTGTTTGTCTGGGAAGGAAGAGGGAGAGACAGAGGGTAGCTTTGAGCCCCTTCTGGGCAGTTTCTTGGTCCAGAAGGGAATTTGGATTTCTGTATTATTTCTAATTTGTATATAACTGTAAATACTTGTAAATATATTGTGTATATATGTTTGCACATTTAACTTTGCTGTAAATGTAACTTCATCTTACTTCCAAGCCATCTGAGCTGGTCTGATAAATTTCAATATGGAGGGGGGAAAGCTCCTAACCCACCACAGCAGAAAATACCTGAACGTGTCAGTAATACTCTGCCATGGCCTCTGCTAGCATGTGTAAATTGTCTGTGTCAAGACACAAAGATGAAGCTTGTTTTCTCTGTGATTAGTAGAAATTGAGCCAAATACATCATGATACTGCTACCATGTGTGGTGACTGAAGCAAATGCTGAATTCTTGGTCTGGAAAAGCAACCCACGCAGGATCAAGAAAGAGACTTTATATACTGAGGACCATCTGTTGGATGCTGCATCAGTGTTTTGAACTCCAGTTCAGTCATACCACTTTTTTGAGATGTAACATATGATTGGTAATTACTCAGGAGGGTAAATGTGAATACAGGCTGGCCTTACTTCACCAAATGCATTTCTGACTACAATGAAGCATCACTGAGATTTTTTTTAACATGTGCAAGCGTCTTCCAACATTTCTAAAAAATTGCTGTCCTCTGGTTTCAGCCTAAGCAACTGTGGAGACTCTGTATGGACTGAATGTGTTTCAAGTTAGGGTGGCTTCCAGACACATAGTACAGGATCTTTTTATGTGTGCAGGACCTTTGGTTTAAGAAAGGCTTAAACAAAAAGGACCGGTTTAGGTGAGTAACCGCCTTTTGCTCCAGCATCCAAGCCTACCTATACCAGAATATGACATTAAAGCTTCCTATCCAAATGACCAGAAAGGAAGCTTAATTCTCTAGCTTGTGGCAAACCAATCAGCTGTTTGATTCTGGTAATAGTAATGGCAAAGATCCATTCTTTGAGGAGTCTTATAATGGGTTTTGGGTTTTGTCTCTTCCTTGAGTGAAGTGGAGTTAAACTTGTTTCCTAGTAAGAGAAGCACCAGATTGCCTATTCTTGGGATTTGTTCATGATCTTTTGCAGAGCTCAATCTTGGCCTGTCTTGTTCCAGGTCACTTTGGAACCTACACTGAAACATCTATGCAGAAGGGAACAGCAGACCGTTTCCTAATTTGTACTGCCAGAATTCTGATAAGACAAAGAGCTCCTGTTCAGATCCCCAAAAAACAGAACTTCAGGAAAAGCAAAGCCATAAAATAGATAAAAGCAAAGCTCAGGCAATGTTTATCAGCTCCTGGGTCATGAATATCTAACTACTTAGAGCTGGTGCAGGAGTCCATGATCAGGACAGGTTCAATCACAATGAGAAACTAAATTGGCATTACAGCTAAAATGGAAGCTCTTAGATCATGTTTAGAGAAGGCTACTGACACTCCAAGTCTTCTGAAGATACAGATCAGGACTGGTTAGAATTAGACTTAATGGATTAGCCTAGAGGAACTCTTGGATGGACCAGAGGTATGTGAACAAACATACCTGTAGGGAAACAGCCCTTCAGAAAAAAGACTGTGTAAATGTTATACAAAATAGTGCATTTCAACCAGAGCAGGGCTGTGCTTCACATTGCTATACCATTAAGTTGGAAGCCTCAAGACAGATTTATGGTGCCATCAAACCACAGTCTTAGTTTTAGTAACTACTCTGTCTTTTTAATGGTACTTAAGGACTTTACTGCAGTTGGACGTTTTACTGTGTTTAGACATGGGTTTAACAACTGAGTTAGCTCTCCTGATGCTGCCAATTGCAGTCAGTGTAGAGAAGCAGAGGTCTTTTTTCAGCTCTGTAACACAGTAGACAGGGTTATATTTTGGTCTAACAGAGTTTATGGCTGGAGTCCATTGTGTTGAACACAGCTTTTGTATTTGCTGACATTCAGTTCATACAGTGTCAGCTAACTTAAGAGTTTTAGTTGAATAAACTAAAAAAGAACCCCAAAACTAAATGAGCAAATCTTTAGAGTTTTTTCCTAGACTTCAGTGGCTCCCATGGAGATAGTGAGTTAGGAGGAGGAGACAAGGAGAATCCAGGCAGATCCAACCTGAAATCAAAACTGCTGCTTCATGCTGAGAAAAACAACTAACTGTCCTCTTCTAACTTCTCTTTTAAAATAGTTTAACTTATTTGAAAAACAATAACATAGCTCACTTGACTTTTAAAGCTCAAGATCATTTCAATTTTACAGGACAAAAATAAAATCTACAATTCATGAAAGTGAAAGAGTAAACTTAGCTGCTGTCCCACAGCTTCCATGTTAACACAGGAATGATATACCCTGTGGGAGATCGACTCAAGATTATTTACGAACCATCAATGTTTTATTAAAAATCCTGATGTTAGTCCCGAAGGAATAGGCATCTTTCATTAGGTGCAGAAGATGACATAATGGACTTGTTATTCTTCCTCTCATCCTATTCTTTTTTCCCAAAAATACAGCTATTGTCATGCAATGTTGGGTAGGGAAGCGAGTTCTGGAAGCCAAAAAGTGCAAGGGATATTACTTGGCATGCTAACACCATACCAGTATTTTGCTAAAATTGAGTGGGAGGAAACATACCTTAACTACTTTAAATAGGACAGAAACATCCTAAATTTGTCCTAAAAAAATGATAGCATAAGGTTACTGTTTATTATTAGTCACAGTTGATTATTTCAGAGATAACTTTGGCTTTATCCAGCGGTAAATCTACTGTCACCGGCTATGCACTGTGGCCACCCTTCTTGCCAGTAGTCAGCTTTGGGCAGCAGATCAACTGAATGCCTTAAATTCTCTGTTGAACCTTGGCATTACTATGGAAGAAGTCGCAGCCAATTCACGAGTCCCTGGTATAGCTCCAGTAGCTTAACAGATGGATCACTAGCAAGTTTCCTCTCAAATTCTCTGTTAAATATTCATGGTGCCAGCATGTGCATAGACCAAATCATGCCCCTAGAGGTGCCAGCAAGGGTCTCTGATCTGGGGAAGATGTCAGATTGGCTAGTGGAAGTCTGAGGGCAGAAATGTTTTCTGCGAGGATCCGTCCTTTAGCGCAGAACATGGAGTGACAGCCATATGTGCAACCGTGCTGGCGAATGTGTCTGCAGTGTAGGCTTATAAAGTCTATTAATAGGCCAGTGGCATACCAAATGGAAGCGTGGGGAAACGGGGAGTGAAAGACAATAAGGAAATGCCTTGGACTGAAGTTGAAACATCAACCACAGTAAAAGTCTTCCTGACAGCTTGCTGTGAATTTGAAGAAAGAGGTTTCGGCTGTATTCTCCACCCTGCCTTAGAATACACCACTCTTACTTTCAGAATCTTCTACTGAAAATATTTCCAAACGCAAGCTCATCCAGCCCCGTGGATTGTGTAGTGTTTTTAGATCCCAGTCAGGGCCAGAATGATGTTTTCTTTGCTTTTATTTGATGATGTCATTGAAACCACAGTCATATATGCCTCTGGAGTGTCAGGGTGCTTGTATCAGTACTACGCTGCATTTTTGGGCAGTACTAATTATCAGCATCCAGAATGTTTTGGGTTCGTTTATTACTTTTCTTCCCCTTTAGTTCTGCAATATCTGCCTTGCCTTAGGAGTGCTCTTTTAAGGTCTACCTATGGTGAAAAGGAGGTCACAGCCTTGTTTTTTTTTTTTTTTTAAACTAAGTTTCTCTCTTTCCACTCCTATACCAGAAATAGAGTTTATCATTATGTCTCATTAAAAATCTTGTGGAGAAGTAATTTCTGTTTTTCACAATGGACTGTACTGTATGGGATATGAACAA
>VWYK01028736.1:3684-16196 GCA_013399775.1 Semnornis frantzii | reverse complement strand
TGCTAAGCTGTAAATAGAGCTTCATCTCTTAACTTCCAGCTGGCTGAGTTCTAGTCTGGGTCATTTTACAAAGTGTGTGGGGGCCCAAACCATCACAGAAGTCTTCCAGGAGACCTTAGAGTAGCCTTCCAGTATCTGAAGGAGGCCTACAGGAAGGCTGGGGAGGGGCTATTGACAAGGTCTTGCAATGACAGGACAAGGGGTAATGGGTTTAAACTGTCAGAGGGGAGATTTAACCTGGATGTTAGGAGGAAGTTGTTTGCAGTGAGGGTGGTGAGGCACTGGCACAGGTTGCCCAGGGAGGTTGTGGCTGCTCCCTCCCTGGAGGGGTTGAAGGGCAGGTTGGAGGAGGCCTTGAGTGACCTGTACTAGTGGGAGGTGTCCCTGCCCATGGCAGGGGGTTGGAACGAGATGATCCTTGAGGTCCCTTCCAACCTTACCATTCTATGATTCTATGACTTTACAACAATAAAGAGGTTCTGGTGTGAGCAGCAATGGATGACTTCTGCAAAACTTCTTTAGAGAAGTTGTATGTATAGACTTGATCAAATCCAAAAACATAGAGGCCAAGTTCTGCAAGGAACTTCACCATTGTGAAGACATGAAACGTTTTCAGTTTCTGAGTCTCGCAGGTGGGATCTATAACCCTGATTTTGATATCGAGGTCCTTCCTACAGAGCATAGGGAGGCATAGTTCTGCTCATGTGAACAGTTTCCGGTTGGTTTCACCAAAGAAGTCACATGGGACTCCCAGCAGGAGGGGCTCCCATATATACCTCTTGCATAAAACAGCAGAGACAGGTTAGTATTCCTGCATCCTGGTCTTTCTGCAACCCAAGTCAGCACATTTAAGCCCTTGGCAGACAAAATGATCAGTCTTTTCTGATAATAAGAAGAGCTGCTCTAGCACTGCTTTGGGACCAGGCACTTGAGTAGATATTTATAGATGAGAGAAGAGCAGGAACAGAGAAAAGGAAGGAAAAAATGGAACTGGCTGAATACATGAGCAACATTTTTCATTTTTAAATTATACATCTGCAAAGTGATCTCAGGAGCTAGCAATACACATTCTGTTCGTCTCATTTCATCAAGAAGAATTAAGGATATTATAATCCCTTCATTCACAGTTGCAGATTAAGAATAAAGACTAAATACACACAAAATATTCTGGGTCTCAAAATCCCTCACTGACTGCTAGTGCAGTGCCTTTAAAGTCTTTTGATATAGGAAGTGAACTTTGGTCCTGTTGAATGGTCAAGGATCACATGGAAAAAGTCATGTCCTCAAAACCAGCTCTCACACTTTGAGTTTCCAGATGCTGGCAAGATCCCTATGAGTAATTGAGAGCAAAGTCTCTGTGGCTCTGAACTAAAGTAGGTGAAGCAGCCTCCCAGATTGATCCAGAGAGGTGAATGATGAGAGAAGATCTGAACTCCAGGGCACTTTGTCCCAGCTCTAGAGCCATCTAGTGATGCCTGCTATCTTACCTCCCACCTCCTACATCTCTGCTACACATTGAGGTACTGCAACATATTCACTCCTGCACCCTGAAGACTGCAGCTCAATATAGAGCTGTATCACCCAACATTTACTGTATTACAAGGGGATTGATCTGATCTTGCAGGCATCATGTCATCAGCTGTTAACAAAAAAGAAAACCAAACACAAAACAAATCAAAAGTACCATGCTGATGGAAGGCTGAAATCAGCTCCCCACCCACCTCTGCTTTATCTTCAGGAGGTGGTTTCTTCACAGCCATCTTGAGCACCACCATACTTCAATCCATTTCATGACACAGACACTCACTGCCTATCACCTTTTCTGAGAAAATGGGCTCTGAGGTGGACAATCTTTCACTTGCTCCTCGAGGACCTTTTGACTTTCCACAAGAGGAAACTTGGTCCCAAGTTTCAAGCACCCTCTATAAAACTGGTTTCCAGCACAACGGTCAGCAGTTCAGGAATCAAGGAAAGAACAAATCAATCCATTTTTTTCCATGCTGTTGAAGGTTTTGGCACTTGGGGCCCTAGTCCGGTGTCCCCATATGTCCCCATCACAGGTCAGCATCTCCCCACTGCTACAGAAAGAGGACTGCGACTGCTCGCTGCACAGCCTGAGGTGCCAGGAACGAGTCCTCCTGCAGAGAGGTTCAGCAGCTGTTCCCACTAGATGGCATCTCCGTCCCGCTAACGTCTCCGGCTCCCTGGTGTTATCTAATCCATTTGGATCTTCGAGGCTCATAGAGCGCCGTTGCAACATTTGGCAATTAAAGATGTGCAAACACTTCACTAGCCTGTATCAATTTCTACTCCAGGATACCAGATAAAAGTACCACAGGCTAGCGGCATTACAGCATCTTCTTTACAAACACCTCTTCCAAACCACTGTTACTGCTATGAATGATCTCCCTGTGATGTGGGGTTTGTTCTCTCAGTACTTAGGAACACCTGTTTCCAGGTGTACTTCCTGACTGGAGCAATCTTTTCAATGCTGGTAGAAAATTTTGCAAAGTTGTCATCTGTCAGGCTGCGTGGTAGCAACCCAAGGTATTTATTGACACAGGAAAATTCCATTTGTGAATTGCATTATGACATGTGTAAGTTATATGGTCTTGGCTGTGGCTGGTGTTGTGAACAAAAATCAGCTTCCTACAGGAAGGCTGGGGAGGGACTATTGACAAGGTGTTGCAATGACAGGACAAGGCGCAATGGGTTTAAACTGACAGAGGGGAGATTTAGACTGGATGTTAGGAGGAAGTTGTTTGCAGTGAGGGTGGTGAGGCACTGGCACAGGGTGCCTGGGGAGGTTGTGGCTGCTCCCTCCCTGGAGGTGTTCAGGCCCAAGTTGGACAAGGCCTTGAGTGAGCTGTACTAGTGGGAGGGGTCCCTGCCTATGGCAGGGGGGTGGAACTAGAGGATCCTTGAGGTCCCTTCCAACCTTACTATTCTATGATTCTATGATCTGTGCTACAGCCTCATCAGAACCTGTGCTGTCTGAAGCTCATAATAAATGCCCAGGCTGATGTGTTTGGAGCAACAAGGGTAGCTCATTGAAATTGGGCCTGCAGCATCTAGTCTGTTTGCTGCAGCAGGAGGATAAAGGAGCCTTCTCTTAGTTAACTGGGTTTTTCAAAGTAGCTCCAGCCCAGCTGTGACAGACAATACTATCCTGGTGCCAGAGGAATATGCTTTGGCAAATGCTCTAAAGAGCACCAATGCACCATGTGCCTGCCTTTCTCCTCTATCACATTATTTATCCACTTTGGTTATCAACAAAGTATACGGCTACAGTAACAGAAGAGAAGCTGCTCCAAAGAAAACTGAAACAGATTCATTAAAATCACCTGTTGAGATAGGATAACACATATAGAAATACATCCTCAGTGCTGCCACACAGAATTACTCTTCAATAGCAGTCCTACTCATCAGTCAGGGAACTATGGCATTGAAGTGAGATAGACAGACAGATTGCTGATTAGGCAGGCAGATAGATAGATAAGACAGACAGATAAATAGATAGACAGACAGATATGTCTGTCTATGTACTCATGCTAGTCAATGGATTTTGTTGCAGGTCTTAAATTACTCACTCAGGTTCCCTCCCTGGACACTTCTGAAGTGTGAGAACAAAATTGCTGAACCTTTTTGAGGCAAATGCACCAGAAGAAACATGAGACATCAGCCCAACAGACAGTGAAGAAAAGACAGATTTGTGCCTTGGGAATTCATCTGTTTCTGCAGCACTTTGCTGGAATCACTGCAGCTGCTGTAACTGGGAAAATGTGTCAGAGATTAGATTAGGTTGGTTTCTGATGGAAGACACTGCTAAGGTGGATAGGGTGATACCAAATCAATATGTAATATCCACTGATATTCACATCATTTTTACAGTATTTGAGTAAATTAGACTCAGGCAGACCAAATGCCCCTACTAAACCAAACAGAAGGAATAGTGCAGATGCCATAATAATATTAATCACTCGATAGATTAGGTTGCAGCTTTCCTCATGGTTGTTTTATGGCTAGATGGGCAAGGAAGCAATAAAGATGCAAAAATACAATGCTGTGGTCATGGTTGGGTGGGCATAGGTTATAAACTATTGAACTGCAATACTGGATAAATGTCATTTGATATTACAGTATTTCCAGTGAATACTCTGCAAGCACCCTGGTACCCCCAGACATCTTGTTCTTGCAGATTGTAATGAGAGTGACAATAAAAATATTGTGATAAGGAACAAATTCTACCCAAAGCTTAGATGCCAGGTGACAGCCTAATGAAACATAGCCTCAGGACCTATTCTTAAGTTTCTTATATACTTCTGGCAGATCCTCTCCCCACAGGTGCCTCTTCATGTACCTCCTTGCTATGGTTTCCACTGTGCAGCACCTGGGATTGTCCAGCACATCCTCAGGTCTGAGTGTGTCTCTACCCTGACAGAGACCTCCAATACAAGTGAGAGTATCCTTCTGCAGCTTCCACAGACACTAGGCACCCACATTTTCAAGTAGTTTTCCAATTGCAATCTCAAGTATGCACCATGTTACTATTCTTTCTCACAGACTTATATCACAGAAGAAAAGGAAGATGATTCTGTCTTTTTAGTGATGAAATTTTTCATCATTTCTACTGCCTCCAGCAGGAATCTAATGGTTTAGGTATGAGGAGAAAAATATGTTCATGTGTTTTACAACCTTGAGGGCTTATCTGAGTTTGAAATCCTGGCTGGTGTATCACCAAGATCATTTGCTTTAAAAAAACTCTTTCTTTTGTGGAGATTTCCATTTAATTGCAATGCCAATTTGATACAGTTAAAAGCAGTCTTTTATTCATATGTATATGTCTTCTAAATAAACAATATGTCAAGAGATTTCGGGTATATTCTTTTGTGAAGAAAAAAACTTATGCCCCAAGGTCCCTGTAATTGGTTTGACTTTTCAACCCAAATAGTCTTCCTTAGAAAAATTAGAAGTATAATGAAGGAAAATGTCACCATCTGTCTGGAACTGGCATACAGAATGAAACGCTTTAAAAGTGCATATTATTCCCAAAAGTAATTTATCATTTTGACCCAAAGATAAAGAAAAATTACCTTGAAACCTGTATTATGCTAGTCACAAAATCTGTGTGCTCAGAGGCTTTGAACCCACATGGTTTCTTCTAGACATTTGGCATAACCTTCTGATGTCAGCACCAGCAGGAAAGCACTGTAACTGAAGCAAGAAACAGATCATAAAAGGCAAAACAGAACATGAGGAACCTAAAACTCCAAAGTTTTTCCGCAGTACTGGCACTTGCCGTGCAGCACTTCCCCATATAAGCAAGGCCTGTATGCAGCTTGCTTTGCAATGATCTGCATGGCACTCTATGCCCAAACAGGCTGCAAAATGAAGGTGGAACTTTGGCAATGAAGTAATGACTGTAGTTAGGGAGGACAAACAAGTTCTGTTGAAATAAGAAGAACACTTCATAACTCTCCTGCCATTCCTTCGTTTTTCAGTGCCGCAGGCTTTATGCTTTCTCTTTATTTTTCTCCTCTTGTTTTGATTACAGCCTAGCTGAAATAAACCTCTGTGTGGGAAAACATCAGTAGGATTTTTATGTCCTGTCTCTGGTGGCAAAACTTCTGGCCAAAGTTGTAAAACGTTATGTGGGAACTGCTGAATTTGGTGAGCTCCACGTCTGTCTTCCTTTAAGCTCTTAGGACCACCCTTGATGCCAGAGATCTATACCTTTGGCTCCAGAGGCTGTCTCTAAATACAATGCCCTAGAAAGCCATGTAATTTCAAGATGTGATTTTAATATCAGGATGCAAGGCATGTGAGAAAGAAATGCATCACAGGAAGTCATACTCAGCTTTGCCACTTGCCACCACTGCATGTTGTGACCAGCCCTATGATTTACCAACTCTGCTGAAGCTATAGACAACAATCAAAAACGTCAAAGCTCTCTGGAATGCCTTGATTCTACAGGGGTTGTGAACTCATTTCTTCTCTCTGTTTACTTTCACATTCTGAATTTAGACCTGACTACGTATATGAAGAGGAGAGGAGACTCGAGGAGACTCGAGGAGAGGAGAGGAGAGGAGAGGAGACTCGAGGAGAGGAGACTCGAGGAGAGGAGACTCGAGGAGAGGAGACTCGTGGAGAGGAGAGGAGAGGAGAGGAGAGGGAGAGGAGAGGGAGAGGGAGAGGAGAAATAGAAATAGAAATAGAAATAGAAATAGAAATAGAAATAGAAATAGAAATAGAAATAGAAATAGAAATAGAAATAGAAATAGAAATAGAAATAGAAATAGATATAGAAATAGATATAGAAATAGAAATGGCACTGTGGGTCTCAAGAACTACAGGACTCATATATGATGTTTGGTATCCACAAAATCCCATTAAGAGTTACGAAGGAGGCAAATTCAAACCTTAGTGTTTTATACATGAAGAAATAACTCAAGAACATACAGCAAATAAACAGGATGATTGAGCCTATGACACCCATGCCCCATGGCATTTTCCACCAACTCAGTTGTCCTGAAAATATATATCACTCTTCCACAGAGATCCCCTTGAGCTCCAACCACCTTCAGAGCCCAAAGATGATTTGAGATGGTTATTATAGGTTATCACTGCATAAACATTTCCATTCCGACCAGTTTTCAGTCCCTCATAACTCATTTGTGTTTTATCCTTTCTGTTCACTTCATTGTGACTCTCTTTCTGAGTTCTGTCAGAGAGGTCAAGGTTTTTACCAGTGTACATCTGTCACCCATCAGGAATTTTGCCAAAGATTATGTAATTCATAATTTGCAGGCCAAGACTCTTCCTGGAAGTGAGGCAACTGAGGAGAGTCCCATCCAGTAGGTGGAAAGGGTTGTTTGGCACACAAGGTTATTGCAGCCACCTCCTGTGTTCCCTGATGGTGGCTTTAAGGGGCAGTGAGAGGCCTGTGGTGACCCCAAGGCATCATTTGGACCCAGATACATGGAGAATGAACAATATCGAGTAAGAGAATGTCAAGCCTGTAAGAATTTTTTGACAGAGTAGACAAACTAAATCTGCAAGGAACAGGACTTTACCTCTGCTGAGAACTGAAGCTAAGTCCTGACAAGAGAGAACTCTGCCTTCATGATCATCTGTTTCCCTTGTAATCTCTTGATTTGCAGCTTTGCTGCCAAGATGCTGAGTTGTTTTATTCAGATGTATAACAGAAACTATGGATATTCTCCCAGAGCTCTCCAGACTTGTCCTGCCCTGGAGAAATCACCTACAATCACAACAGTCTGGAACTTTAGAAGCAAAACTGTGAGTACACAGCTTTTTCTTAGCCATTTGCTAAGGGAATGAGAGAGCAGGGATGGAGGAGAGAGCAGACCTTCACAGCCCGCAAGGACACAGCAGAGGGAGAGAAGATGCACTCCTGTCATTTTTCTGGCAGAAATTTCTGAGGTTGAGAAAAGCAAAGGAGTATAAGCTCTGGATTCAAAGCCTGTTTGAGATGTTTACAACTGCAACAAAGCTCTGCTAGCAAATGAGGGAGTAGCTGAATCTCCCAGAGTGTAAGTGAACCCAGTATGAATCAGGAGCGACATGTGGCTTCTGTCCAAGCTGCATCACATCACGATCTACCTACAAAATGCAGCCCACAGGACTGGGACTGCACACTGCACTGGAGGCAATCAGTGTTGCTGTCACCTTTTTTACCTTACTGCTGTGGCCACTGAAGATAGTGTGGAGAAGGAATAATGATATTAGAAAGCAAGAAGGTTTTCCTTCAGATTCCAACAGGGCAGGTGCAAAGAGAGCTAGCTCACACAGACTATTGAAAGCCTTCTCCTCTCACAGCAACATTCTCTTTTTCATTTGTTTCTCAGTTCTCCAAATCTGTCTCCTGTCTTCTCATCATCCCTTTGAGAAACTCTGTCCCTCATCTGCAATGGGTTTAATACTACTCAGAGCAGATCTATGAATCCTACAGACAACCCTTATGTTTCCCTCCACCTTCACTTTGGACTAAAATCATAGCTGCTCTAAAAGGTGACCCTTAGCTAAACTGCAAGCAATGCTGAGCCTCAGGTTGCCAGCCAGGAAACAGAATTGTCCATCCTGATACGTGGTGGTAACAACACAGAGCTCATCCTTACCTTTTCACTGTCATATATGGACTTAAGAGACTTAACCAAATCTGACCATCAGGTAGTTTGGGGGTTAACAAAAGTCTTTTAAAGAGAGTTGCAATCAATGAGTTACAGCTCGATGTCCAAGTGGAAACTAGTATGATTCTGTGATTATTTGGCAGACTGAAATAGATTTGGCAGAAAGAATCTCACAGACTTTGCATACCTTCTGGGAATGAAAGAGGGAAAATCATAATAAATGGGAGAGAAGATGAGTCCAAATGCATCAGTTACACAAAAACACAGGAAAGGTATTTCACAGGCAGAGCCATCAACTCTTGATGTGCTTGACCTTGTTCCCCTGCCAGTCACTCACCCGGCTGCTCTTTCGCTCTGCTCCCCCCACCTCTGCTCTTCCTTTGTGATTCTTGATTGTGTCTCACCTTTTTTAACTCACTCCTCTCTCACACAACTGCTGCAACAATTTTTTTACCCTTTCTTAAATATGTTTTCACAAAGGTACCATCAGCTTGACAATAGGCTCAGCTTTGGCCAGTGGTAGATTTGTTTTGGAGACACCTGAAACCAGCTGTGCCTGGCATGGGGCAGCCCTGGCCTTTTCTCACAGAGGCTACCCCAGCAGCACCCTTCTCTACCAAAATCTTGTTGCATAAAGTCAATACATCTGTAAATTCTGCAAATCATAGAATGGTCAGGTTGGAAGGGATCCCATAGATCATCTAGTTCCAACTCCCTGCCATAGGCAGGGACACCTCCCACTAGTACAGGGCACTCAAGGCCTCCTCCAACCTGGCCTTCAACACCTCCAGGGAGGGAGCAGCCACAACCTCCCTGGGCAACCTGTGCCAGTGTCTCACCACCCTCACTGCAAAGAACTTCCTCCTAACATGCAGTTTAAATCTCCTCTCTGCCAGTTTAAACCCATTGCCCCTTGTCCTGTCATTGCAAGACCTTATAAATAATTCCTCACCAGCCTTCCTGTAGGCCCCCTTCAGATACTGGAAGGCTACTATAAGGTCTCCTGGAAGCCTTCTCTTGGTGATAGTCAGCAAAAACTGAATGAGTCTCCACTATTGGCTATGATAGATCTGCTTTCTTCTATGAATGTCTTGTACCATATCTATCTCAAAGTCTCCATTTAGAGAAAGTTGTCCTTCACCTCCAACCATTTTGCTAACTGGAGCTTTAGTGTACTTATCCCATCACCCTTTCCCAATGCTAGGGTGTAGTACATCACCCACCAGCATCTAACCATGAAACGGACTCAGTGTTAACCAGATGTATATATGGACTGCTGTTCTTTTCAGAGTCTGCATGCACTTCTACACATTCACACCCTGTCTTCAAGAAAGCCTAGAGTTTCTAAACCCCAGTGGACATAATATCTGCAACTCAGGGCTACTCTGTGTTATGAAATGGAATAGATTGTTGGAGGTGGCAGCGAATCTCTGAGTCCAGCCATATAAGAGATATTATAGTGAAACTACTGCTCAAATTGCTGACTTACAAGATGGTCCCACGCTCAAGTGACATGAATCAAGAGTTCACTTTAAGGGCAACTAGCCTCATCAATGAAGCAATGTGCAATAAAGCAGAAAGAGGAAGGCCAATCAAAAGTAATTTTCCTTTATTTTCTGGTCTGCTGAGATGTATTGACCCAACTTGCCCATGAGCATGAATGAATATCAGGGATAAGTTAACCTGTGCAATCTGCTGTAGATGGATCACTGATCAGACAATCAAGGATGATTACCCAGATTTCATACAAGTGAGTTATTCTTAGTTCAGATGTTAAAATTAAAACCATATAACATGAAACAAAAGGCTCCACTCGTGTCTAGGTTTTGGCCAAAAATGCACTCAAAGCGCTTGTAGAGGGGGAGATGTCTGAAGCACAAAGGACTTCAGCCTCTCCCTGTAGCTTAGCAGTCTTTCACAGTGCAGCAAAGTCTAAGATTTGCTCTTGTCTGAAGAACAAAGAATGGTGGAAGCAGAAAGACAAGACTTGTCCAAAGGCCACAGGGCTTCTTCACTGTGTTGGGGCAAGCTTACAGCCCCTACCAGTATTGGGACTTTTTTCTGCCAGTCCCTGATGTGTGCTGACTCTTGTCCTTAGAAATGCAGCAAAGGGATGAGTTTAAATTACTATTGAATTATTATTTCAGTAAAGAGTGACTTTCTGTTAACATGTCACAAGCTACGAGGATTGAAACCAGGGAGTTCTAAAATCACTTGTGAGCTAAATTCTCGCTCTGGACCAGAAAGCTTGGATTTTAGGAGGAAATGATGTGATTCCCTAGACAACAAATCTGGATTTGAAGAGCTTAAGGAAGCTCAAGATTACCATTGTTTTCTTACTTTTTATTTCTGGTAAGTTCCAAGAAAGAGAACAGGCTCAGTTTGGGTGGAAGGAGAAGTTTACAAAACTATTTTAAGAAATATGCATAATCATCTGAAAATTAACACAAATTTTATTGCAGGCTTCCATGGTTATTATCTTCATTGGCCCCATTTCAAATTTGCCAGTTTTCCCAGTGGAGACTGCATTTTATTCTCCTCTCATTCTCTGTATGGGAAAAAAAAACCAAAAAAAGCAATCCAAACAATTGAGTAAAAGAGAACTCCAAAGTCAAGCTAGGAACATTGTGTCCTTTCCAAGCCCCAGACTAAAACTCCTGCAATTACTGTTGTAAAAATTGAAACATAGTTTGTTTTTTGCACAAAGGTAACCCTCACTTCTAGAAAGGCTGAGCCCACTATTTCCCATTACCTTGAAAAACTGTCACTAATCCTGGAAAACTGAAAATAAGGTCACAAATGGCAAACCTGACACAGAAATGTATAGATGCTAGGAAAGAGAGATAAAAATTCAGTATTTTAACTTAATACAAACATTGGAGGGGGGAATAGCAGAAAACTTTGTCAACATTTTAAGACTTTAAACAGTTTCTGAGCAAGGGGTTGTAATAAGCCACATTATCTTAAAACTCATTGCATCTTCTATCCCCAAGCCACAGAGACAGAAAGCCTCAATTTATTTGAAATGAAAAAAGAGCTCTTCAAAACCATGTCTGACAGACCTCCCCTGGTAATACCCCAGGGTTCACAGTCCCAGGCCAGCTTGAACCTTGCCCTGGGGGTGCTGTTTTTGCATAGTTGGTGTGACAAACTGGACCAGAGCTCTTGGGCCAACCAGAAATAGCCCTAGTATCACTTTCGTTGTCAGAGCTAGAAAATGCACCTTCACAAACCATAGCTGAAAGAAAACATGTTTCAATAAATTAGCTGTCCTGTCCATCCATCCCCCAGTATCTCACCTAGCTTGTCTAAAATCACCTAGGTCCCTTCTCTGGTCATTATGCAGGTAGAAATGCCCTTAGAGTGAGATTAATTTCATTTGTTTTTCATCTAAAGATGGGAGGAAATCCCACTGGAAATAGCAGTTTACTCTCACAGAATAAATTCAAATAATTACCTTACCCGAGACGTCTTCCTTGCACTTGCACAAGATAAATTCCACTGATAATTAAGATCTTAAGAAGCTTCTCATCCTCTCCTTTGGGATTCCCCAGGTGTAATTAAAAGTATTCCCTGTGGTTGTGGGAACAAACACTTTATCCAGCAAAGACACTCAAGAAGTACAACTTATGGATCTTTGTTAGCCATTTACATACCATAGCCAAATCAATTAAGTGCATCAGCCTTTGCACCAACAATGCAGATTTTCATTAAGGACTTGTTTAAGCAAGTAGACCTGTGTGAAATCAAATATAGACTGAAGAAGAGAGGCTACACACAGAAATTATCTCTCGTGGAGAAAACTATTCAGTTTTCCTACATTTTCAGACACTTAGAAGATGTTATATTTTAAGTCCTAATTTCTGGCATTCCCCAGGGACTACAAGCACATTTTCTACCAGTTTTCAAAGGAAAAAAAAATGTGAAGGTGCTGGAATAGATTTCAAACTTTAGTTGATGTTCACTTAACTCCATGTTCAGCTGCAAAATCTCATCTTCTTAGTATAGCTGAAGGGAAAGATGAAAGTAGTTGAAGACTACAGTTATGTTCCTGCTGATCTCAGGGCAGTTGGACTGTGGAATGTTTCCATTAGTGCCATAGTTACTTGCCAACCTTCAAGTCAGCATGGTCAGTAAGGCAAGGGAGGGGATTCTGCCCCTTTACTCTGCTCTCCTCAGACCCCATCTGGAGTACTGTGTGCAGTTCTGGAGCCCCCAGCAAAGGAAGGACATGGAACTGTTGGAGTGAGTCTAGAAGAGGCCACAAGGCTACAGCAGCTCTGCTATGAGGATAGGCTGAGAGAGTTGGGGCTCTGCAGCCTGGAGAAGAGGAGGCTTCCAGGAGACCTTGGAGTGGCCTTT
>VWYK01028711.1:343-11322 GCA_013399775.1 Semnornis frantzii | reverse complement strand
TTTTTTTTTTTTTTTTTTTTTTTTTTTCTTTTTGCCCCCTTTCTTTTCTTTATTATTTCGAGACTCGCCGTCGGTAGAGCTTTTCACCCAGACATCTCAGCAGTTTGGTAGATGCTGGCAGGATTGTACACCGAGGTTTTTTAGGTGCATTCTTACTGGATTGATGCATGGAGCTCTTCGTTCAACTTCTTCTTAAGTGTCAAAAAATAAGACTATGAACAGATGTGTTACAATATGGAGAGATTTCCAAGTTCCTAATTCTTGGGGGTGGAGAAAAGAGTGCCATTGGAGAGTGGCTTTTGTTTTCGATTGGTGAACAAATGTCATCACATTTCAGTCACGTGCCGTAATATTCTTTGTTCAGCTATCAAAGTATGGTATCTGCTACACCTGTTCCCACTTTTTAATTGTAAGTAACGGTGATTGCCTGCAAATCTTATATATATGGATAGGAGCACTTCTCTCTTTTTCCCCCTCCTACCCCTCTGGATGTTTGTTTGGGCCCAAGTGCTGAGCTTGACAATGAACTTTTGTTCACTGTGGAGATTGCATATAAAAAGGTCCCACTGAGGGTAATAATTCGCGTGTCACGAGAAAGTTGTGTACTGTGGTGCATAGTGGGTCTGAGTATGGGGAAATCTGGTAGGAACATGCGCTCAGCAATGTTATGGCTCTAGTAAGGGGAGGGCTCCTTCAGGCCAGTGAACTTTTCCTAACTACATGTGCCATTGCTTGTTATAAGGTTAAAGGACAAATGCTCCTGTACACTCAGAGAGATGGAGAGATGGATCTTTTTTGCTTAGCTATGACTTTTGAGGTATCAGGAATGAAAAAGATTGTGGTTGGTGTACTTTTTTTCTTTTTTTTTTTTAGTTGTGCTCACTTTTAACAATGAAGACACCTGCTTAGTTTCAGTTTTGTAAAGTGGCTTCCTCTGGTTTTCCTGTGCTTGTCCAAAGCTGGTGAGGATGAATATGCTGCACAGCAGAGGAACGTTTAAGTTGAATGAAAAGAGGCTTATTGGAGACTGAATTTGAGAAGAAAATAAAGTGCTTTTCAGAGCCTTGGGGGAAAAAACAACCCAAATCAATCTCCAAAAAGATCTAAAATTCATGACTTCTACCCAGTTAATGGGTAAGGCTGAAAGTTACACACTGAGCTTGCTAGTGATTGTGTATAAAATATAACTTTATAGTTTATATAGTGGCATTAAATTACTAGTAAGAATGGGATCTTAAAAGAGAGGAAGAAACAAAAAAAATGTGCAAAACTATCCATGTTAGTTGGAGAAGTTATTTATCAAAAAAGATAGAAAGATCAGAGACTTTGGAAATTTTATTTATATCTAGGGATGTTTCACAGTAGCTGAATGAAACTGTTTCTTTGGGGGCATTTTTTACGACTGTTTTCTGTAATGGAATTACGTAGCTCAGTAAGTAAAACTTTAAAACTGTTTAAATGGAGGAGATGATGTGTGCTTCTTGCATGTTTTTAAACCCTGCAACCTTCCTGTGGTAGAGAAATTAACTTATTTGGGGATTGTACATCAGCTAGAAGTTTGAGCTGATGGAGAAGGAGGATGAAGCAACATCTTTTATCCATTGATTTCATGTTGCATAGTAGCATACCTAGATTGATTATCACTTCAAGGTCTGAAGAGACCTGTTGTTCAACAAAAGGTAGGTGCGTGCTCATCAAGTACTTGGTACCAGCTAGATGTCAACTGTGTGACACCCCGTCTGTCTGTAGCCATACTGAAACTTGGTGTGGGTCATGTTATGCGTTTTAGTGACTTTTCTGTTAACCAACGATGCTAACATGATGTATATTTCAAATGTTGCATTAAGGAGTATATTGTTATAGTTAATAACATTTAGTCATTGTAACATTTCTGCCTTTAATCTTTGCTTCTCTTCTGTGTGCATTCTGAACTGGATTTGTTGTGAGGTGAAAGAAGGCATTCGAAAGTGGTTTTCTTCCTTTAGGGGAATGAAAATGCAAAACTTTCCTTCAAAGAATAAGGCAAAAGCAGGAAACTGAAACTTACACTGCTCAGAGGAAAATGCTGTTTTGTTTTCCAGCTTCATCAGTAAGATCACGGCTTTCAGTTTAGGTTTTGCAAAGATCACAGAATCACCATAGGGCGTTTTGCCACAGCTCCATTTCAAGTATTTGGCCTAAGTAGTTTTTACTCCAACTTTACATCTCTTGTTTAGAGATGAGGTATTGTATGTGTTTGTTAAACTTCACTGTAGAAATTCTAATTTAAAATAAATAAAAATAATTGGCTTGCATCTGTATAAAGAAGACAACTTTCATGCCTTTTTTTCTCTTTAGGAAAAGTCAAATGTGTTGCAGTGACTCCATAGAAAGTTATGGAATTCTGTGTGCAGTTGGAAAGCTTTCAGTGAGCCTGGTTGGCAGTTGGGTTGTTCATGCACTTTGTAATGGTCATGGCTGCACATGAGCACATAGTAGCTGCTCTGTTGCTTTAGATTTACTCTTGAAGCTAGAATGAACTTTATTCAGTCAAATTGATACTACTGGAATTAGTTTATAGCAGGTATTTCTCTTTCATTTCAGTACCAGTTCGTAGGAACCTTGATGGACTGTCTTGTGGGCAATTTTGCTTGGGTACCAAAATCTCATGTGAGAAACACATGTTGGTGGCTTAACCTTTTTACTATTGTTTTGAGTTTGTTGTTTTGGATTTGCTTGTTTAAAGTCTCGCAGAGAGAACTTTGTAGTGTGATAGGGCTTTGCTTTTTGGAGGGCCATTGCAGGATGATGTGAGCTGTAAAGCAGACGAGCCTTCCGGAGAGGCTCCTTGTGCAGAAGGGACAGTGCTAAAAACCTATTATTAAACTTCTAATAGTATTTATTCACTGTCCCCTTCACCGTTTATGCTCACAACTGTGCAGTCACATGTGTAGCTATATACTAGAAGTGTAAGACTTCACAAAAGGCCCGGCTCCTCCATGTTCATGAATTGCCCTTGTTCAATTACTCTGTGCCAGAAAGCAGCTCACATCCTGTTTCTGATGTATTTTAACTGCACAAAGGTTATTTAGGAACAAACCATGTACTGGAAAGGTAGAGCAGTGTGCAGAAGGGTTATGATATGTCTGCAGAATGCAGTGGGTGAGATATTTACTTCTGCACCCTGTAAATAGAGGGTGAACTGGAGGATAGTTTTTATAGGTATCTTACATAAATATTTCATGTTCAATATAGCACAGAGCTGGTGTCTGGTTTGTGTTGATGGTAGAGATATGCATTATGCAGGCAAAAAAGAAGTTTATTTACATTAGGTGGGGGAACTTTATATTTTTTTTTGTTCTTTTATTCTTATTGCAAATACAGGTTTGTTTTTGGTTTTGTGTTTTGGTGGTTTTTTTTTTTTTTAGAGGCTCCTGTGTTTCTTTTAAATAATTTATGACTCCTGTACCTTATGAAGTTTCTCCCTGGATTAAGATTGGCAAAGTATGACTTAAGTTTGTTTCACTCTGCTTTTACAAGGT
Source organism: Semnornis frantzii (assembly GCA_013399775.1). Classification (NCBI taxonomy): domain Eukaryota; kingdom Metazoa; phylum Chordata; class Aves; order Piciformes; family Ramphastidae; genus Semnornis; species Semnornis frantzii. The sequence continues at coordinate 7,801 of VWYK01028711.1, read as the reverse complement.
TTTGACATAACAAAAGCAAAGTGGCAAGTGTTAGCTACAGAATGGCTATAAAAAATGGCACAAAACCCAGGAGTTTTCAAAAAAATCAGGAGTTTTTAAAAAGGCTCACTGGTGACAATTGGACTTTACAATTGGAGTCACCCTTCCTTAAGATAAGCTGTGGAAAGTTCCGAAAGATCCCTTCGTGTGGTCTGAGAGGTTCACCATGCCTGTTACCCTAACAAAGCCCCAAGTTTGTGACAAAATCTTTTGTTTTAATACTTGTATAATCCCAGACATTTGAAGAAAGAATGCCCTTCTCTGCAGCATTTCCCTGAAAGGTCTTTGCCTAGAGAGTTTAACCTATTATATGTTCCCTCTTAACCTCAGTCTTCTTGTTCACTGTTATTGCTAACATTCACTCTTTTGATGAGAGTTTGTATGCTCAAAGCAATCTTTAAAAAACCCACACCAAAAACAGCCACCACCACCCCAATCCCCATGCTGCTACCTCCCCAGCCCTAGCCTAATATTCGTTGTTACTGGTGGGAAGGCATTTATATGGAGCACATAAGGAGTGAGGCTCTGGTTAATGTGAGCTCTGTTGTAGGCCATGTTCCCAGAGCAGCTATGCTTTTTTTTTTTTTTTTTTTTTTAAATATTTCGGGTATCTTAAAATGTGTGTTCCAAGATTCTGCCCTTCCACCTAAGGGTACCAAGGAATATTTGCAAGTGTGCTGGCTAAGGCAGTTGGCTTGGGTGCATCTGAAGGGGACTTAACCATTGCATGTGCAGTTAGATGTTTTGAACATGTAGCCAGTGTGTTTCTTGAGTGTGGGAACACAGATATGTGAATTGTTAGCATGAGGGAGGGAAGATTTGAGTCTGTGGCTCCAAGATGGCCTGTGCTTGGACTTAAGTCTCTAGGCCTTTGAGGGAACTCAAGCAGAGCAGCTGAGCTTATGGATGGTTTGGTGTCATCGTTTCTGCCTGTGAAATACAAGCTGTCAGTATGAACGGGAAAAGGAATGTAGATTCTGTTCCTTGCTCTCCTCCAGTCCTGCAGACCCAAGTGTTGTTAACTGTGTGGATCCCAAAGGCAGTGTAGTTGCAGTTAATTGAAGAGATCAAATGGTATCCTATTGAAGCTTTAAATTGTTTTAACAAAACTTCTGAGTAATCGCAATAATTATTTTCTGATAAGCTGGCCGATAGTAGCTATGGCAACAGCTGTCTTTGGCCTATGAACAGTATTGCTGTATTGACAGAACCTTTAGATGCTCCCGAGGCCTCTTGCCTCTATAGGGAACTGCATCAGGATGACTTTCAGGTGACTGAAAAGCATCACTGTCTGTCTATTGCAGTGGGATGCTGTTTTTCTCTTGAGTCCTTTTTCTTTCGCATGTTTTTGTGTGTGCTGTTTGCTAACCTGGAAACACTGCAAAGATTATCTTGTTCTAAAAGGGCTAGTGGAACATACAAGTACTTAGATGGAATTATATATGCATATTGTTTTTATTAATAATAATAAATAATCCAGAGCTTGGGGAAAGAAAGGAGGACTTACTCATTTTGATCCCTGGTTGTTTCCTTCCTCGATGAAAACCTTCTTAGAAGAGACTGGTAGGGGGAGCTGCCCTTCCCTTTACTGAAGTACAGCATATTCCGCTCTGAGGCCTACGCTGAGGTACAGCTATTTAATTTCCAGTTAAGCTCTGTTTCTTTTTTGGAAGAGAAGCAAGTTCCTGCTTCAGTTCATTGTAGATACCAAGAAAGACAGTAATTTATTTCCAGATTACTAAATTCTGGACAGGAAAACTCTGCGCCTGACCGAACTTACTTTCCCTATTGATCTTCTGAATCTTTATACACTTTAATAAATGTAGGAGTCTTGAAGCAGGGGGGGAAAGTAAATTCTTCCTTACACTTCAGTATAGAGACGTTAAAAAACTATGATCCATTCTGCATGTTTGGAAATAGCTAAACTGCTGATTGTTCTTTGAGCATTATTGCTTAGCTGATGTTTGTTTTTACTGAATTTTTTGTCCTCTTATCTTTGATGTATAAGAAATGGATATTGACTCAGCTTACTTGATGACTACTGGCCATGGTCTCCCTGTATGGTTTGATTGTGGTGTTTACTGGCCTGTGGAAGTGTACAATATGGCCTACATCTGGTCTTGTCTTCACTAGGAATGTGGCTTGTGGAAACTACAGGCCCTGGTGTGCGGTGCTGTGAATTTAACTTAATAGTCTGCCTGGACTGCAGCCTGTTAATGCATACTGGGACCTGTATTTTTCATGAGCAGAAGTTGGAGATTTGGGGTTAGAAGTGACAGATGCTGTAGTGTTCTGGTAACAGAGTCACCTGCACCTTACATGGTTCTTAGCTGGTCAGCCTGAACCTCTGCCATAATTTCATTGTGGCAGCATGACTTGCTTTTATTAGTCAAAGGCAGTTGGGTAGTATGTTTGGGAAAAGCAGGGGATGAAAGAACTCTTCCAACTTTGCTTATGTGTTTTCACACAAGGGATATATTAATAATTGCACTAACACCTTGTTTGATATGTGATTGGAAGTATCCTATTTGAAACTCTGGAAATTTTTGTCCTTTCAAGGCAGTGGTATGAATGGAAACCTTTGGTGGAAGGAGGTTTCCGTTGGTGGCAATATGGCTGCCATGTTAGCCTTTCATACTGCTGCCCAACTGTCACTGGGTTTCTGTCAAAGCCACAGGGCATTCGAGCAGCATTTCTTGAGGTCGAGTGATGATGTAAACACCTTATGCAGCAGAGCAGGGGAATTGAGGGGTGTTCCTGCTGGGGGTCAGTGACAATTGCTGGTTGCCAAGGAGACACAGGTCTCAAACACAGGTACTGGCAGGTGCAGCCAGAAGCAGTGTGTCTGGCAGCTTCTGTCCAGTGCGTTTGACTTCTGAACACCACATTTGGACTTGCATCCAACTTGCAACAGAGGACGTAAAGTTTTTCTAGAGTTAGGGGTAAAGAATAGTAACTTTCAGAATGCTTTTTTATTTCTTTATATCCATAAGAACTGTGTATTTAAATGCGAGGTGTTAAGTTACTGATGGTCAGTGGGATTTGCTAAAGTTAATATGGACGTTAATTTCATTTAATTTGTTAGGCCAGAAGCAAGTTTAGTATTTGTTGTAGTCTCATGTGCCATATTTTGGATGCTGCCGTTGTCTTAATTTTTAAGTGAGCAAAAATTTAACTTTGATCCTAGTCAATTTCCTTGCTCTTTAGTTTGTGGGATAAATATAACCCTTTCTTTTATTATTAAATGCCAAACAATATTAAATAAACATTTGTGATTCTTTTTGAGAAATTAGACCTCCAGTCTTACAAAAAGTGATGTGTATTTTACTTAGTCCCACAGAAGTCAGAGAGAGTATTTGACTGCCTAAAACCAGAACCCTTATAAGCAGTAGCAGGATCAAGACCTCCAGAGTTCTAATATTGGAAATTAACTTTTTGGTATTCACCGTAATTAGCTTATGTCTGTGCAGCAAAATTATTTTAGTAAGTGTCTGAAATTTCTGCCAATGTAAATTTAGAGTTTGGTTTGCTTTGTAGTCGTGCAAAAAAAAACAACAAAACAATCCAAACAAAAAGTTACTCTGTCCTTCACCTGTGCAGATTTTAAATATGACAGATAATTAGGTGGTAATTGCTTCTTTGAGGCATTTTGTCACACTGATGCATTGTACACACTGTACATTGCTGGCACTTCTATTTAAAACTGATACAGAAAAGGTAAATCTATACAGAGATTCATCTAAAACCTTACATATGCTGTAACTGTAACAGAGTTTGTAAACAGTTAGTAGTAACAGAGTTTTCTTTAAGTGTTCCCAGCCTCTTCAGAGCCTCTATGGGGCAAATTGCTGACAGTACATGGGGTTAGCTGAAATAGTTACTATTAGTATATTGACATGATTAGAAAAGCTGTCATTGTTGCCATGAAGGGATGAAATTCCCTTTCCATTGGCTGATTGGGCCTACACAACAGGCAGGAGAAGAAACCAAGATAAATCTCTATGTAGTGGAATGATGATGTATCTTGTTCTTCAAGGACGCTTTACCCTCTGTAGAGAGCCTGTGACAGTGCCCTTTGTGATGCTGCTGTAGCAGGGTATTCTAGATAAGCAGTGTGGGTAATAGGGATGTACAAAAGAGTTTGATGCATAGTTGTAAAGAAAAACTCTTCTATAAGTACTTCTTATCTCCTAAGAGCAAATGTGTCCTGATCTGGGGGGAAATCCTGGCCCTGCTTAAATCGATGGGAAGCTTCCCAGTTGAATTAAGAGTGCCAGGATTTCATTTTTTCACCCCCAAAAAAAGGTGGTTTTAAGTGAATTTTTTATGGCTGAAGCACTTGACAAAGTTTGAAGAATCTGGCCTCCGTTTAAGATGCTGCTGCTTCTGGCCCTTGGGAGATCTCGCATCACATACTACTTCTCCTAGTGTCTTTGCTGTTCCTTTAAAAGTGGATAATACTGAGCTCCTGTGATGCTTTGTAAGAACAGGCTTTTGCCTGACTTACTAACATGACAAAATTTTGCATGAAAGATGGAAATTAGTCCTTGATGTATCCAAGGAATACTTTTTGTTTTTTCCTTAAGAGTGTGACAAAGCTGCTCCACTTGAGAGATTGTCTGAAATTTGAATAACCTAACTTGTGATAGATTTAAAAACCCACAACAACAAAAAAACCCCAACCAAAAAAAAAAACCCAAAAAACCAAAACAAAAAAAAACCCCAGTCCTCATCCTGCAACTAACAAATCTTGTTCATAACTTTCTGAAAGGACTACAGTGGCCCATGTTACTAACAACAAAGCTTGTTGCTAATTTGCATCTAGCTGGAGCTTCAGATTACATACTTTCACTGCTGCTTAGCTTGCAGTAATTGTCTCTGATAAGCATCTTTATCGTGTAAATATATTATTGTGTGTAGTATGAGTTTGCTGAATTAAGGATGCTCTTGTCGGTGACCCTAGATGGAAAGGATGTGGCTACCTGAGCTTCCCTCATTACCCTTTCAGAGAGTACATTCTGGTCAGGAATAGATTGGGAAGCACTAGCAAGGTTTGTGCTGTTTCTGAACACCGGGTCACTGTCCTTGAGTCAACTGCAGTTCTTCTCCCAGGAAGGAATCCCGCCATACCATGCTCCCTATTTCCGCCCCCCCCCGCATAAGCAGGATATGTTTTAAGCCTTCAGCTATGAGACTTTCTTTGTGTTCTGATTAGATTTAGTTTTCTTTACATAGCTTTTCATGCTATGGTCTTTAGTAGTCCAGTAGGTAGTAAGATTCCTATGGACATCTTAAGGATCAGAAGTTGTGTTAGAAGGGACTTAAAAATCATGCAGTAAACTTTCATGTATATCTCTGGTCCTCATATGGTTTTTCTCCCTCTTTACTGTCTAATAACCAGAGTCTAAATCAAGAGGAACTGAGATTTCTCACAAAGGCATTTTAAAAGGAAAAAATAGAAAAGCCATCCTTGAAACATCTAGTAGAGGAATATGTAAAGACAATTCAATGAGAGAAGAGCACGAGAATTCCTCTACATGTGCATGGAGAGAGATGTATTTAAACATCCTTTCTAGCACAGCAGTAGAACCATTAAAAATCTGGGCATTAAGTCTTAGATACTAGAATTCATTTAAAATGTAACTTCACAAAGAAGTTACCATAATGATGGGTGCTGCACCGATACTACAGTAGTGCCGTGATTGTAAGCATGTTAATGCAAGTGTTGGTCTTGAAACTTGGGTGGCATGTGCAGTACTGATTTGTTCCCCTGCACTGTTTTGTCTCATCTCAGACTCTGCTGTTATGGTGGGTCGTCTTGTCACACAGTGACTGTTTCCATCTTCTCTAGGACAATGTTGGCAGGGGCTGTTGCATACATGGTGTTAGTAGGTCCCAGGAGGTCAGCTGAAGGTTGTGATGATGTTCGTGTGAGGATATGTGAAAGAGGCATGTCTCCCAGCAGCATTCTACTGCCTTCTCTGGGGAAGGCACCCTGGGGATAGATCTTGACTGCTCTGGAATAGAAATAATTCGAGGGAGAGGGAAAATAGACTGCCACAAGCAACCTCCTTCAATATGCTGACCCTTTTGTTTAGACAGTAAATGTAATCATACCATGCTCCATGATACCCTTTCACTGTCAACATCGTGAGAGCTGAAAATGATGCTACCTTCAGTTGGTTGCAGTAACCACTAAAACTGGATAATCTACAGTTTGGCCTTCATAGTTGAAGTAAACAATCAGTTAAAAACCTGTGGCAGTCAGTGGAAGTAATAATGTTTTGGACACTTTGTTTTTCTTGTAGCTGAAATCTCCTTTCATTTTACAGCAGTCTTACACTCAGCTTTTCTTCCTTTAAACACAAATGTGATTCCATGTTAGATTGTCACAGTGATTCAGTGTTATGTTTATGTGATACAACGTGTAAATCTTTTTACTTATATTGAATAATCATGGCTTTGAGGAGAAAGGAACTTCTATTAAGTGTGTGGTTACTTGAATTCTTCCTTGCAGATTAGTGACTACCATCAGTACTCCCACACTGAGTGTGACTACCCCAGCTACAAATACCATTCTCCAGATGCTACAGTTCCCATTTGTGTGCTTTTGAAGAGAACGAAGCAAAAAAAAAAAAAAAAAAAGGCTTTTAAGGGGTAAGGAGGGAGAATATAATAAAAGGGGAAGGGAAGACAGAATCTGAGGTTTATAACTGTCCCTATATATTTACAGGGAGCAGCGAGAATGCCAGCTGACTGGAATGTAGGAGAAGGAAGATCAGAGCACAGCAGTGTTATAATTTTGGAGTGCTTCTTGTTGACTTGTTAATACTGCACGGAATTTGGCCCAGGCAATCTGCTGCTGTGAATCAGCATAGTTTATTCACTTGAGTATAGGTGTGCCTGTTATTAGAGAATCCGTTCCACTTGAAAGATAACAGGTCAGTCTGGTAAGTAGTATTATTGCCATGTTTGAGATTAGAAACTGAGGCAGAGAGAAATTGATTTATTCTGTGTTGTGGTAAATTTATCGAAACCTTAAGCTGGCAGTGGAGGCCCTCACATGTGTTTAATCCAGTAAATTGCCTACTTCCTTCAGGTCCTGAATGTTGTTACATTGTAAACAAAACAAAAACCTAAAAACGATTCACTGATTAAGTTTGCGTGATGTACAGGTAAGTAGTGCTTGCCCCAAAGGAGATCATATTCTTTTAAACCATGAAATAGAGTATTTTGGTTTTGAAGTTTTGTATATATATTATTTTATTCTTTTTATTAGGTTATCTTGGGTTGAAGGAAAATAGAGGTTTAAATGTGGCTGGGAGGTGCATTCTGGTAGGGGAAAGAATGATTAAGAAGTGAGTCTGAAACCCAGTGAAATCTGAGTTGCTTGGGTAAGCACTGGTGCCCAGAAACAGT
>VWYK01028673.1:284-18093 GCA_013399775.1 Semnornis frantzii | reverse complement strand
AGCCTCAAACCAGCACATCCCAAGTGCCTGTAATTCTGTCCAAAGTCTCTGCTCTCTGCCCATGTTTGCCAACAATTACTGTGCTCATAGGGAATAAAGAGAATGCACTAATATGCTTTGCTGCCTTCACACAGACATGCTTTGAAGGTGTAAGAACTTCACCCTGACAAGTACAGACAAGCAGCAGCAGAACAGAGTACATCATACAAATCCCAAGATATGAGCATTTAGTTGTAACAGTGAAGAAGATCAAACTGAGAGCAGCAGGGAGTGATGCTTGCTGCTGAAGAGCTAACTACACAGGGAGATATCCAACGTATTCCCCGTACTGGTTTGAGGCTAATTGGAACATTTTCATGAATAAAATTATACTATAGGCTGTGAAAGGCAAACAATGGTGATGTCTGCTTCACTCATAGGCTTGCTGAGATGTTTAAGTACTCAAACATAGATAACACAGTGTCTCTGGGTCACAGCATCTCGGGCAGTCTAGCTCCTGGCTTCGTCCTCTCTGCTGAGTAACCTCACTAACCATTTACCTTCTAATCCCCCTGGCTGATCCTCCAAACTCACCTTGCATGTAAGGCAAACCCTGGGGTAAGGTATAGGGGTGGGGAGAAGGTGGAAGGGTGGTTGGGAGCCCCTCCTGGGGTCTCTGATTTCTGGCAGGGGAATTGTGTTTCTGTATTCCCTTTACCTTGTCTATGTCTGTAACTATTCCTGTCTGTTGTGTAAATCTCTGCTTGTACATTGTGCTGAGCTGTAAACAGAGCTTCAGTCCTTAACTTCCAGCTGGCTGAGTTCTAGTATGGGTCATTTTACAAAGCAGGGGGACGGGCAGGGAACTCCCAAAGCATCACATTCCCTCTCTAGAGCAGAGCTGCCACACATAGCTCCAGGCGCAGGGAAGAGCCAGGGGCTTTCGCATCGCAGTGGTTCAGCCAGCCTGCTTCTGGTTTTTATTTTTAACTTTTGGTTTCACATGTACTTTTAATGTCAGTGGAGGAAACCAAGTGCACTGCATTTGGGGTGAGTGATACCAGGGGACTTTACAGTGAATAGTACCTGACTGGGACAGGCAGAGCTGTGGATTTCCCCACCAGGCATGGGCAGATCCCAGTCAGGGAAGAGGTAGTTGAGAGATGATTTGTTGCATGAGGAATACTTGCATCAACCTGTATGAAACTGCAGGGAGAAGATCACCTCCTTAGAAAGCAGATGTGTCTCCCAGGCAGCCAGGGAGGCCCCAACACCCAATCCTCCTGGGTTTCACCATTCAAACTAGCTCTTCCTCCTAAAAGGCAGCCCAGAGAGGAAGTGAGGCACTCACCCCTCCCCAAACTTACCCAACAGCTCTGAGGTCAGAGCACTCTCTGGGAATCACTTTCTATTTCTGCCCAAGGGCTGCATTTCCTCTACTATATATTTGAGCAAACATCACCTGGAATCTAGGTCAGCCCACCAAGGCAGCCCACCAACTCCTGATCTCTTTCTAACAATAAAATGCTTCGCTTTAAGAGAGGGATTGGAAAATATCTTGGCCAAGATTACTCTCAGGACTCAGGAGACTTTCCTCTAAAGTAGCAAATCTGGGTTCATAATCCCTTTAGATAGGGAAGGGATATGATTCAGCATCTCCCACATCCTGCTTGACCAACCCAAACAAAAAGGATCAGACAATCTAATTGTCCATATGAAGGAAAAATCTAGTTTGACCTAGACCACTTGAATCTTCTAGTGATGAGATCAAGTCTCTGTAGCCAGACAGGTCCCTAAGATACTTCTGTTTCAATTAATAGCAGTGTGGAAAGAGTGAAAAATCACAGATTCAGGGCAACCTATTAATGCCATTATAATGTGGTGGGATGCAACTACAAAGGGCTCCTGCTACAGCAGGCAGGCTCCCTCTCACAAATTCATCTTATACAATGCAGAAGTTTGCTACAATTCACCCACAAAAGAAGAAAGACCTCAAAAATCCCAGAGTAAGGCACATGCTGAATAGTGATATTCAGGATTCTCAACAAGATCATAAAGTCAAATGCACAACCAAAGTGGCAAACTCACACAGCAGCAACTCCACAGCAGCTCCACCATGTCACTACAGGACCCTCGAGCTACAAATCTTCATGAAACCACACAACAGTTCCTGCAGGTGGTTTTCTAGTTACCCATCCTGTAAGGAAAAACTCCAACACAGAAACTGTTAGTGAAATGCTGTCTCCCAGAGGGAACACAGCTGGTTCTGTCCATGAAGATAACATTTATCAGTGGCCCTGCTATGCAGCACTGCCACATTATGGTACAGGTGAAAGACAATGCTCCAGCTGGACAGTCTGCATGTCTCACTATACTCAGATGGGATGGAAATGGCATCAACCCACATCCAGCTGCACTTCCCTATTCGAAGTACTGATGAAGCAAAGCTCCCAAAGGCATGAGAAGTACTATCTCTTGCGTCATCTTGCATGCAGCGGCAAAAATAACCACTGATACCACCCAGCTTCTGTTCTCAGTGCAGAGAGAAACTGCTGCTATCCAGGAAAAAAGTATGGAAATACTGCTGAGTGACTTGGGTTATGCGTAAGGCATTTGCAGCATTGCAGCAAGGCAGTCACCAGGAAAAGCAGAACAAGGATGCGTGGCCAAACGTCAAATTGAGCGAGGCAATAGCCTGATAAAGAGATTACAAGCATCGAAGAATTAATCACGGGCGAGAGAAAGCACATTTGGGTCTACAGATGTCTCATTGAGCAACACATGGAACTTCTATGTAAGAGTGAACTGAACCAGACCTGGTATGCATTCATGAGTGACAGCTGCGTGGACAAACACTGACACCAGTTTCCTTTGGCACCGAGGAGTGAGCTCCTCAGAGACAGAACCTCCCTGCTGAGTGCTTTGTGAAACACAGCCTCTATCTGGTGCTCTATGTTAAAACCAGCAAACAATGAGGATAAGTACTTACGCCATTCGGCACCTCCCATACGCCAAGGCTCACCAAAGTGCCTTACTGGTTTCTCTTTGCAGCTTCATCATCTTCCCCAGTGACTGAAAAATCTCACTCTTCCCCTTTGTCAGGCAACTTCTTCGAATGTTCGTCTCAAAAGAACTTAAGAAGAGCTTGGAGGGAACCAAGAAATTGCTCAAACGCAAGCGGAATTTACTGTCAGTTTATTTTTCTAAGTAGAAAGATATTTTCTATAGAAGCACAGCCCAACAATAATTTAAAATACTTATAAAATAGGGCCAAGAGTGTCTTGTCAGAGCGGGAAACAACACAAACAAGCCAGATGCATGCAGGTATTGTGCTTGTGCAGGACAAATGCCACTGGGCTATTTCTAACTCTGCCAGTTCTCTGCTCTGGTGCCTCAGGCAGCCTTACCAGGAGGCATCACCACACCAGGCACCCACGAAAGGGTTGTGAAATCACTTGCTGATGCCATGCATTAGTGCAATCACAGCAGTGCAAATGTAAGTTCACTGGTAGCTGTTACAATACTCCCATTTGAGAGTTAAATTCACTTTAAACTGTCCATTTAAAGTGACCCATAGCATTCAGACACTCCTTAAGAACAGTTATCTCCAGGACTGGAACAGGTTGCCCAGGGAGGTTGTGGCTGCTCCCTGCCTGGAGGTGTTCAAGGCCAGGTTGGAGGAGGCCTTGAGTGACCTGTGCTAGTGGGAGGTGTCCCTGCCTATGGCAGGGGGTTGGGACTGGATGATCTTTGAGGTCCCTTCCAACCTTTACCATTCTATGATTCTATGACATTGTTCACCTAGGCTTGCATTCCTGCCAGCCTGGAAGCTGACCAGAGAAGATGATGGCATGATTGTTTTTCTTGAGATTAAATAGATAATGGTGAAAAATCAGGACATAATTTAAAGCTAGCTAAGAGTTTTTCCTCTAAAAAAGTTTTGATTTACCTCAAGGTATTTGCATATGATACACTCAAGGAAAAAAATGAAGTCTATTACTACACATCCTAGTCTTGTTTTAAAATTATGCAAGTCTGCCTTTAGGGAAGAAAAATGAACAATGCCTGGAGCTTTTCACCAAAAAATTCCCCAGACAGCTCTGCAGTTCCCTGGCAAGCAACCAACAGAGAACCAAAGAACTTGTAAAGCCACAAAAGCAAAGGGCCATCAGCCAAGTACACCAGTGCTCTTTGGTGGCATGCAGCCTCTCAGTTGCTTATAAGAAACATGAACACAGGATATTAATGACCTGTTCAACCTGTTCACTTCAAATACAGCTCAGGGCAGCTTGGTGTAACACTCCCAGATTCAAGCTCTGAGCAGAGCTAGTGGTTTGAAATGTGGAAACACATGGGCAAAAAGAAAAATTCCAGGTTTTGAAACTTTGGATTTTTGGTGGAGATGGTTGGAGATGATTCTACTAATGATCTGTACCACAAAAACTCAGAAAATCTAGAGAGGCTCCTAAGCATTTACAAACTCTGCCACATCAGTGAATGCCAAACATAGAGATCCTTAAAAGAAATGAATTCTAGAATGGGTGAAGTGTTCACATCTTGATGGACTACAGAGAACTCATCTCCACTTTTACAAGATATGTAGAAATTCAAGATGTCTTATCAGGCTTTGAGGGATGCAACCATAAATATGTCAGGAGAACTGCCTAGCAGCTTTCCACCTCATTCGAGACACTCTAAAGCCATTTCTTTAGTTATTATCATGATCCCACTTGAACAGTTTACCAACCATTGGCATTGTCTTCCCCCCTCACACACTTTCACAGAAGGACACCACATTTTCAATTGTATTCCTTCACTTATCATCAACAGTGCAATCCGAAGTCATAATGCCCCAAAACAACATCAGTGGCTTCTACTGCTACTGTAGAGTTGTGGAGATTATTGGAAGTTAAAAACCAAAAAACAGCCAAAGAAAACACAGAAATAAATTTGAGTGGAATGTGCTGCACCTTTAGTATTTCTCCTATTTAACAGCTCTTATTTTTCCAGCTAGGAATGCCTTTTTTAGATCCATTTATTCGACTCACAACATTCAGCAAGCAAAGCCTCCTACTGCTGCCGGTAGCACTGTGTTTTACTTCAGCTCCTGGTGAGGCTCCTTGCAGACCTGGTGGCTGGCACAAGAGGGCTGACAAGGTGTGCCCAGGACAGCTCTGCAGTCTGTTGAATTCTTCTCAGCAGCATTCCCATGTTTGTATCGCTCACCTCTCCTGCAAAGTCTCCTGTCCACAAATGTCCCAGGTTGTTAGGAGCAGAAGTGCCATGTGCTTACCCCCAGACAAAGCAACCCTAGAAGAAACAGAACCTGTTCTGGCCTGGGTCTGTGAGTTGCCATATAGATCCTAGAAAAAAGAGTTGGACAAATGGGGTGATTAGGGCTTGGCTCCCCAGCTATAGACTCACCCTCCACTGTAACCATGAGTAACTTTCATGTGTGGACAGCCTGAGAGGAGAGATTTTTTTACAATATTCAGAACAGGCCCCTCTGCTCCCACAAAAACAGCAATGCACTTTGCTCAGACTAAAGAAAAATTGGGATAAGCACTGAGAAATTCTGACATCCCGCCTTAGGAAGGTTTCACCTGTCAGGACACAGCTGGCTGGCTTAACAACAAGAAAACAAGAACCTCTTCAGTGACATGAAGAACAGCAGCAATAAAAGGATACAATAACAGTGATCTGCAGTATTGCAACGATGCTATGTAGGAAAGAAATTCCTGTGTCTCTAGAAATCAGCCTTAGAGCCTCAGAAATACTACTTATGCATTCTGAAGTACTGACAGGAAAACTCCTGACTGTAGCTAACTCATGAGCAAGTACTTGATGCATTTTGAACAACTTGCCTCATGATGAATCAGTGTAACTCAGTGTAGCACAGTGAGGATTAATTAACCCCCTTTAAGCCCTCCCCAAACTTTGACCATTATTATAGACAGATCAGCACAAAGTATTTCTTTTATGCACAGCACCAATTAAAAAAGTGATTTTTTTCATAAGAAACTGTCCAGAGCAACAGAAGTATTTTAATGCTGTTGTGCAAATTCAAGTTCCTCCTTCTCTTGAATGTTACGCTTTGTCCTAGATTATCAAACTGAGTTTCTGAGGCACTAATTAGCAGTTTCCACTGGAGCATGTAAGCATACTTTTTACTTCTGAAAAGTCACACAGACAATGACAGGGCAAATAAAAATGCAAACTGAGACAATAATAACTGAAGACTTAGAAGCTTTTAAATGAGGAAGAACAGCCAAAATTTGCTTTTATTTTGTGTTGAAGATACAACTACACACATCAGCAAAACTGACCCTCACATAGCAGTGATCAGCACAAAAGAAGAGCTCTGGAAACTGCTACAGAAGAGACATCTTCATGACACAAAGAGAAAAGGACAGTTCATAAAACATGGCTACAAAACAAACAACAAACAAGGCTTGCCTACCCCATGTCTGCTGAAAAGATGCTACCACAGAAAAGTAGCTGCCTGGCAAGTTTTGGTGATTTTAGGACCTGAGTTAATTAACAGGAAAATGTGGCTGTTTGCAGGGAAGAGCCAATGAGACATTTGGCAGTGGAAGGAAATGCCTCACAAGAGACCTGTCCATCCATGTACTTCCACAAGTGGAGAGAGCAAGGCAGGAGCTCTCCTTCCTGTGGCATCTGCCCCTGACGGTTATCAGAAGGCAGATACCAGGCTTGTTTGGAGCATCGAATTCATCTGGCCTGGTAGTTTCAGTCCTTTGCACTGGGCTCTTGACACCAGTCAAACACATTAGTGATACATGTTACTCTCACACCCAACGCCACGGACCTGGCACAGGAGAGCTGATGTCACAGAAGATGATTGCTATGGCTCCCCTCACCTGCACACAGGGAACGGGGCAGGATGGATGGCTGCTGCTGAAACATCACTCACGCACTTGAGTTGCAGTGCTACTATCTCTCCACTGGGCAGAGGTCCTCCATCTGCCTTTCCACTGCTGGCAAAACAGTGTTAAATAAAGAAACAGCAGCATCCTAATTCTTTCCTGAGGCTCTCTATCCAGGCTGTTCTTAGAAAATGAATTAGCAGTATCTGCTTGTTGAGGATTTTTATTTATTTGTTTGTTTTGTAAAACGAGGAGTCTGAACGAGGACACCCAAGTTCGGTTCTCTCTTTTTCAACTCTCTTATGCCCCATGTTCTGTTCTACTCACTCTGAAGCCAAATTAGGTCTTTCTCTGGCCTCCCTTGCATAAGAAATTAGAACAATTTCAGTTAAAAAGAAATTAGTCGGCTTGGCCAAAATCAGTTCAAGACATTCCAAAAGTTCAGTGCATGCCTCACACAGGTTGACTCAGTCCATGCTTTGCAAGACAGCCAAACGGCCACACTTGCCTTGGCTGAAGAGCCCCTCTGTGGAAGGTGAAAATCCCCACCTCAGCTCCCAGGTAGGCAGAAGGAGATAAGGCGGCAGATAACGGAATGGCTGGCATTTCCTGTAGCGATCTGGTCGGAGGAGCAGGAGCTGGCTTTCGTCCATTCCCTGTGCACTTAAAGCGTATGAATGGGATGTATTCCCCCCTCCCCGTGCGCAGTCCCCGGGGAGCGAGGCGGCTCACACAGATCCAGCACCTAGGCATGCATACATAGCTTCAGGTGTACGAATAATAAAGGCATCTAAAATACGGATAAATACAACACGAAATGTATAAAACCACTACCGCCACATTAAAGGATGGCAGTATCTGAAAGCGTGCACATGTGTGTGATTTCCGAGGCTTTCTGCGCAGCTGGAGCTGAGGAGGCTCAGGGACGGCTCTAGCCACGACCCCGAGGGGCCAGGTGAGCGGGAGGCGGCTGGGGTAGCCCGGCCCTCAAGGAGTTACGGCGAATGATGACTTCATGCTAACCGCGGCCGCTCTCGGCCCCCCCGGGCCCGTTTCACAATCTCGCAGCACTCGGACGGGGCAAGCGCTCGGTCGCGCACACACCCCCGTGTTCTCATGCCGGATTTTCCCGGGCCATGAATAATCTCGAAGCCCCCTCGATAAATACACGTTCAGGGATGCCCGGAGCTCATTCATCCCACCAGCCTCGCCGACGAGAAGGGGCCGGGGCAGGAGCCGGAGCCGAGAAGCCGCACCATGAAGTTTCCCCAGGGCTGTGACTGTGGTCGCGACCGCTCCGGCCGCCGGCGGTCTCCCGCCCTCCTGTCGCCGCCGCTATTGCTGCTCTTGCTGCTGCCGCGGGCTGCTGCCGCCCCGCTGCCCGCAGCGGACTCCTCGGGGGAAGCCGAGCTGGAGGAGGCGGTGTCGCGGCAAGCGGTGCTGCCAGACTCGGTGCGGCTGGCCCGGCTGCTGCACGACCGAGCCACCCAGCTGCAGCAGGAGGTGCGTACAGGGCGATCCCGGCGGCTCGGACACTCTTACACCTGTCCCGGGGTCTGCTGCCTCCGGACAAGGTGCGACGAAACCTCTCCATGTTTCTCTCCAGATGTGCGAGAAGTTTACCGTCTGCGAGAACAGCATGGAAATGCTACTCCGGAACGACCTCAACCTCCCCAAAGTGACAGAGGAAGATGGGTGCCTGCTCACCGGCTTCGATGAGGCAAGGAACCGCTCTCATTCTGCTCTTACTATACACCTGGGGTTCCAAAGAACTTTGCAAACTGACTTACAGATTTGTGCCAGCTCCAGCTGGCTTTGGCATGGCACAAACCTCATGTTCTGCACGAGCATCATGCACTTACCTGTGCCACGTACTCAGTATCATGACTGAGGCATCGCTCATCTGTACCTGACTCTCTCACCTTTCTCTCATTTCAGGATAAATGCTTGAGGAAGATCTCCAGCGGGCTTTACACATTCCAGACATACCTCGAATACATTAAAGAAACTTTTGCTAGTGAAAAGCAAAATGTTGAATCATTGTGCTATAGCACAGAGCACCTGGCACATACCATAAGACGGATGGTGAGTTGGCTTTAAATTCACTCCAATAATTGTGGCTTAGCACTGAAATGTGCTCACAGAAATAGCTGAACATTTCCCACCTTCACCTCTCAGCAGAAACAGGTGATGATGCCTTGTGCTCAGGCACCATCTCCCCAGTTCTCTTTTCTTAAAGAAACAACTCTTCTTCCTACTTTCTGTCATTATTGCTAATTTCCAAACCAACAAGTAAATGTGTCCTTGTTTTAAAGACAAATATACTAACACTGCCCAGCTGATAGAAAGATTTCTCATGGAGCTTGATCCTAGTCATAGAACTGCAGTTCAGTCCAAGCCTTCTAGAATTGCAACTCCCTGAGTAGAAATAAGTAGCTTTGTTTGTTTGTTTTTACAAAGCCTCGCAGAAATAAAAGCAAACATGTTCTTACAATATTATTACTCTTTTAAAACTCCAAAACAAACTTCTAAGCCAAGGAGTATGGTGTGCTATCAGTAACTTAAAAATCAAGGAAGACAGTCAAACTCAGAATGCAAGCTAATAACTTGAGTAAATAGAAGGTGCTGCCTATTGAAGAGCACACATTTGGCTTGTAATCATCATTAAAACCTCCTCTTCATCCTTTACAAATACCCAAACCGCTTTTAATTTGGCAAACTAAGTGCTACTAATTTCTGACAGTTGTTTTCTATGTTTTGGAGAGCTTTTGAAAGATCATACTTCAAAAATTCACTTCATTCCTGCAGTTCTTACTCATGTTAATAACCTTTAACATAAATACTTCCTTCATCATCAGGGAAACTATTTGCTTCAGTAAGAACCAACAAGGTGAGCAAGGACTGCAGAAATCTCAGAGTATTATTTCCTTCAAGGTGGTTTTTGGCATCTGAAAAGCCCATTGTGTGTTTGCCATACCTTTCCTAACATATTTATTTATGTCCATCATTCTTTAAGGGAGCTGAACTGCTTTTTTTCACACTCCACTAGCTAAGAATAATAGTCCTGTCATAAGACAGACACTGGTTTCCAACTTATATTAGTTTGCAGAACGTTTGTTTCATAGCAAGAGGAGACTAACTTTTTGGGGGAAACTATTAGGATCAAGGTTTTTTTGAACAGGTGGAATTAAACCTTGTAGAAACCAGAGTGGTTTTGAGAAAGAGAGGAGCCTTGGTCTTCAGGTGGACATTTTTTCTTTAGGAGAGAAGTCTATCTGCTATTTAAAGCAAGGACAGAACCTGTCACTTGTGGTCAGGTAGATCCATCAGCAGGAAACCTGCCCAGGTATCCAGACACAAACTTTTACAGTGTGCTACAAGAAGTTCAACAGATTAGTAACCAAGTGCATGATCAGAATCTGTTCCAAATTAATCCGGACAGAAAGAATATTCATCTTACTGAATTCCACCAAAAAAAGAGAAGATATTCCAGAAGGAAATGCACGTGCTTTTGTCACTTGTTAAAGGATAGGCAAGATCCTACAACTAAGATGATGCAGATACTTTGTCAGACTTCTTGATCCCAGATCATCTAAACCAGCTCCATGATTAGGATGATTAACTCATTTTCAGAATTCACCTACCCACTCCATAGGACAAGTTTTTAAAAGGCATTTGGGTACTGGGTGCTGGCACTGTCAGGCAGCATTAGGTATAGAACTCCTTTTCCTCATCTTGCAGTTAGGCTCCCATACATCAGTGAGAGCTGGTGACAAGGAGTCTCCCACATGCCTGAAGGGCTGGAAAGTAAGAACTAAGCAGTGAAACAAGTTTGACATCTTTGAAAACGTCATCTACTACAAAATGCAAGAGTACTCCAGTGTCATCTAATTAACTTATGACTCAGAGCATAGCAGCTACCACAGGTTAGGACAAATCACGTTCAGCATCTTCACCACTAACCAGCAGGAGAGATGTATCCATCTGTGCAGTGAGCTAGACCGTGACTCCAGACGTGGCAAACCAAACCAGATATGGTAGCTCAGACAAGACTCTCCTATCCTTCTGCTGTAACTGTTGACAACAGCATCAGTGTTCCTTAAACCCACTAGGGAAGCAGGTCCCTGGGAGGTCTGTCACCTGCAGCACAGGAAGGGCAGCTGGGCGGGCGGTTGGGAACATGCTACGTGCATAAACTGATGCTCCCCAACAAGTTCAATTCCAACGTGTTCACCGGGACACCCTGATTCCTTTCTCACAGGTGATCAAGCCTGATGAAGTGGTGATCCCAGACCCAGCCACCCGGGAATCCCTCCGTGCGAAGCTGAGATCTGGCAAGAGCTGGATAGAGAAAATCACCACGCACCTGATCCTCCGAGACTTCGCTTCCTTTATGGAGAAGACCGTGCGGGCCGTTCGCTACGTCAAGAACAGGAGTTACAGTGCCTGAATGTTTTAATTCAGGCACCATCCTTTGTTACACATCTGTCGTGTGGCAGATGACAGTGTTGTTCTGTTTTAGGAACCAGAAATAGTAACAATGGTTTGCGTTTATGTACATCCCCATTTCCTTCTAGGAACCTATTTATTGTATTTAAAAATATTTATTAGTTTCTGGTTTTCTATTTATATTGTTGGTATTTAGAAATAACTTAAGCAGAGGGCATATTTTATTCCCTTTCTAATGGTACTATTTAGAATTTCAACTTATTTAATATGTATCAACAACAACAAAAAATGCATTTTCAGAGGCCAGGAATTTTTTTTTACATATAACTTATGCTTTTAAAATATTTGAGATGGTATTTATGACTTATTTATATTTTTCAAATAAATAAAAGCTGATTTTTTAAAAAAAAACTCCCACTCTATGACTCCTTAAATAAGATGTAGGAACTCAAACGTATCCAACTTTTAATACCTGCAATTAGCAAAATAACCACTTTCAAGAGTTTGAATTTTACCTGTACGATGAGGTTGCACATCATATGCACACATGTGTATGGATGCACACACGTGTGCACAGCACACACATGCACCCACAGACAGCTTGACCAACAGGTAACACTCAAAATGGGATACAAGGAAGGAGAGGCACTGAGCATGACAAGAATGAACACAATGAAGCATCTCTGCTCTCAAGATTAACAAATGAACAATGAGTCCCTTATGTTCAGTAAGGAACACTCCATAAAACTGTAACCTTGTTCAAACAAGTACAATGGTACATCAACAGCTTTGACATTAACACTGTCACCTGATTAGACTTATTGCTGTTTTCCCTGGGAACTTTCAAAGTTTGATTAAACATCTCTCCCCACTCCTCCAAGAAGCTAAAAAATAGAATAAAAATCTTAGGTGCTTTCCTTCACAGATATAAATCAACATATTGCTGCTGAGATGTTGGGGACTGTTTGGGACCTAATGGATTTGTCTTTTGTCATTTATACTCCACTAGCATGGAGAGGGCACCTAACATGAATAGCTATACATGAATGTGCACACTTGAATACTGCAGAGGAAAAAAGGACCCAGGTCCTTAGCCTGAGCAGCAAACCACTGAAGCATCCCTTAGCTCTATCACGCACTTCATTCTGGCCGAGTGGCTGCTTCCCATACCAAGCTCACAGCACGCACAAGGGATGCAAGCAGAGTCCTCTGAACTCTGCAAGTGGTGGAACACTAACTACCCTCTTTCTTGCAGCACGGTAGTGCAGATGAGGAGATGAAAGGCAAGCCCTGGAATGTGGATAAGGATGTCTTGTAAACTCTCCTCTTCCTCTGAGTGATCTTACTGTCCACACATACATTCCACTGCTGGGGATGCCAAAACAATGACCAATCCCCCCTGAGCCTCAGACACTCAAAACAAACCAAACCACAGCTTTGCCCAATATGGTAAAACCAATGTCTTGAGTTGTGCAACACCTCAGGAAGGAATGAGGAGACCTCAAGGTGGTCACTGTCGAGACGTCTGTGGAAAATGAGTTTTTCACACAACACACAAGATCCTGCTTTGGCTGTCCTGGTATATGCCCTAAGAGACATAGGACAGCCTGGTTTGGCTGTTCACAGCTCACCTTCACAAAACCTTTCTCAGTGATCTTTTGGTTAGAGACCATTCTGGCCCTTATTATGTCTATAATAGCTATGAGACCCAAATGTGGATGTCACATTGGGCCTTTTAAGGACTTTATTATATCTGAAAACAGAAAGGGGCAAAAAAAGACAGACAGACCAGAAGGAAAAGCATGTCCTCGTTTCACATCTGCCAGCAGCGGGCAGCTACCTGAGATCACCATTAGTTACCAAGTACACTGCAGCTAAACAAACACACCAATTTCATCTGTGAATGTGAAGATGCATCCAAGATCCAGGGAACTGAAATCTTGTGCAACTGACATACAAGCATCCACACTTCCCACCAGCACCCTTCAGCTGGTGTCCACCCCAGGATGTTCACAATTCTGAAGGTGTAAATGGTAGTACATTTAGGATGTAGATGATGAGCAGAGATTATCACTTGCTGGGTGGTGAGGTCAGCTTTCAAGTCCTTCCTAGAGTGAAAGGCATGGCTGGTGCACACCCCTGATCTGCCATCATTTCACCTGTGGCTACTCCACAGGCACTCACAATTCTCAGGGTACTTTGATGTAGCAGCTGCCTTGCTGGTCATTTTTCTGCTGTCACTGTGCCAGCTTCAGGGACTGCCCCAGGATAAGCACCACTTGCTGAAATCTACACTCATTGGAGCTTGGCACATGAAGACTTGCAGTGGGAAATTCACATGGAAGTCAGAGAACTAAATGCAGTTGAGCTCAAAGCAAACAACTTAGGATCCCTCCCCCAGACTGCTGACTGGCAGGTATCTGCAGCAACCAGCAAACAGGGCCACCAACTGCAGCTGTCAGGGCTTAGGTTAAGGTTTGTGTGAGGGTTAGGGCTTGGGGTTTAGGGTTAATGTTAGGGTTGCAGACAGGGGTTAGGGTTTAGTGATAAGTTTAGGGTTAGGTTTAATGTTAGGGATTAGAAACAGTGGTTAGGTTTAGGGTTAGGCTTTGGGGCTTTGCCCTTAGGATGAGGTTTCATGTTAGGGCTAGCATTTTGATCAGTTAGTATTAAGAGTTCAGGTTAGGATTTAGAGATAGGTTAAGGTTTAGGTGTTCCAACCTTAGTGTTTTTCACCTCAGAGTTAGGGCCTCAAGTTTGAGGTTAGGGACATACAGGCTTAGGGACATTAGGACTGGGGGGGTGCATTTAGGGGTAGGGGTAAGGATTGGGGTTTAGGTTCAGGGGGTCAGTCCCTTAGGACCATGACAGCATTAGGCCTGTTGGAGTCTAGGTTAGGGTTAGTTGATGTATGTTTTGCTGATTAATTTATTAAAATTGCTTTACAACTGTGATGAGACACAGCACTGACTCTGTATCAGCTGTGCTGACACTAAGAATTTGTAACAAAATTAAATACTTGTTCAAAATTACCAACTGGCCAGGCCTTGAGTTTGTTTGAGCAAGCCAGGAGGTCTATTAATGTATTAAGAACAATATTACACTGCAAGTCAGGTGTTTGGTTTTTTTTTTTTTTCTCCCTTCAATTTTAGTGAAGAAACTAAACAGACCAAGTTTTCACATCTTACTATCAGGAAATCCCCAGACCACACACAAAGACCAAGAAAACCAGCACACTCACAAGCATCACACAGCAAGCACCACAGGACTCTGTGGCTCCTTATCTGATGTGCATGCCTTTGCCATGCTTTTTTACTTAGTTTTCTTCTTTAAAAGCCTTGCTCATTTCTCTTACTCTTTATTCCTCCTCTGACTGACCTCTCTGTCTTTATTACTTTCAGGACCCAAACTTTCTCCCTCCCTTCCCATTTCTTAGCCCAACATCTTTGCTCAGCTCTTCATTGCTTGCTGCACCCACACTGGAAGGCAGACCCCCGGAGATGAGCTTGCAGGAGATGCTTTGCTAAAGGGGCTGTGACAATTGAGGGCTGAAGAGTTGTTGCCCACCATGATCACCCAGTAGCACCACACTGTCACTGCTCTTCTGACTCCAGCTGAATACAGTGATGGGAAGAAGTAGTTTTAAGAACATGTAGAAATTATAGAAATTGCTCCTGAGTGGTAAAGCCACCAGCAGCTGTTGTGGTCGATCATCATAACCTCCTGACAGTGTTAGTACTTTGCACAGCCTAGCTGGAGGAGAAACAGCCCACTCCTTCAGTCCTAGGTTAAGGACAATCCCTTGTTCACAGACACCCCACTTGGAGATGAAACAAAAGCCACTGCTGTTGAGAGGCAGAGCAGCACCTTCTGCAAAACACATGGTCTTGGATGGCAGGATTCCTGATATGGAAGGACCATGGAGATGAAGAACGAGGCAATCCACCTTCAAGACACCTACCTACATTTTCAGCATGTGGCATATCAAGCCTAGGAGCCTTTGATCTTCCTAAGACTGATGCAGGTGGAAACATTCCACTCAGCCTCTTGTGCAGCTGTTGGTCACTAGGTTAAATGGGCTCCAGCAACAGCCTCCCATGTGGGGTATTTCTCTGACACTAGGGTAACCACAAGCACACATTCTGCACTTTGTGGCACAAGGCATACAGCCAAGCAACTTCTATCTCCACGTAAGATCAGCTGGATACCTCAAAGTTCATACAGCCTTCACAGTACATGGGAAAGCATCAATGATTTTATTGCACAGACCTCAGGCTGTAGCCTTTAGCTCAGCTATGGGAGTCAAAGCTCAAATTCTAGCAGACTACACTCATTGATTTTATTCCACACAGAGTCTCACAGGACTGCACCATAAATCCCACTACAGAAAAGAACACATACTTGGCTGCCAAAGCCACCAATTTACTTGACAGAGATCAATACAGTCAAGTAGGGGACAAATTTGTTCCTTAAGTGTCTCCCATCCAACAGTAAACCAAAACTTTTCTCAGGTTTTACTAGAAGATGGAAAAGCAAAAATTAGAGATTAAACCTAACTTCCAAGTCCTTAGACTAGAGCCTCAACCAAAATGAGAGCACCTCCACACCTCAGTCTAGAGACCTGCCCTCTCCTCCCTAGCACCACCAAAAAAGCCTAAACCATTGCTAAAAGCAGCATATTGGCTGTTTTTTTTTTTGGAATCTGTTTAATGTATAACTCCACAGAACACTGATTTGGTCTTATAAGCACATCTGAGTTCTGTGAAAATAAGCACAACTGCAATGTGAAAATCAGTAACACTGATTTCAAAATACTGATGCTAAAAGCTCCTTAATTTTACAACCTGAAAAATTTCAAGGGGAATTTAAAAGTGTTTTTTTCAGGAGTTTCACCCACCTTTCAGTTAGAGCAAGGTATACTGAAAGAAACACTGATTGTACAAATGTTATGTTATACAACAGAATTCAATTCAACTTGACTTGAATGTACCATGAAGGACATTTTTTTTTGTCTTGAATCAAAACTCAGGTGGTTCTATGCTACTGACTTTCTGGAACCATGCTTTTATTTCTTTATTTTTTTTTTTAAAGAGAATAATATTTTCACTTCTTTCCACAATAGCAGTGAACTACCAAAAATTTGCTACTCAATTTGCTTAAAATGAAATGTTAGAAAGTAAAAATAGCATGAGTAATATTGATCCAATAATACCAAGTCTCCAAAAACTGAACTGCAGCTAATTTTAAGGAAAACTTTCAGCATGGTGAGGTCATGGAATCTGGGCTGTGTTTGACATAGCCATGCTTATGTAAAATTCCTAATGAAAGAGAGAACACTTCCCTATTTCTCTATCTCTTGCCAAATATTATTATTCTTGGAAAGCAGCCAGAGCAAGCATGTAGCAGTTAAGAGCCACAAACCACATCCCCAAATGTGTCATACAACACAGCCTACGAAATACACTCAGTGGTATTTAGGGCCCATTCAGCCACAGCTGCATTTTGGGCATTGCACACCCTTGTGAAATGCAAAAGCTGTCTTTGGAAATACCTGCATTACTTCTACACTGATTTCTGTATCTCTTAATACTGAGTATCTGAGGTTATTCCAGCAGATTCAACAGCAGCAAAATGTTCCTGATCACAATTAGAGCTACCATCAAATACCCACGGATCATTTAATTACTGCTGTAACTATAATCAGCCAAGAAAAAGGATCAGAATCTGAACTCCTTTCATAATTTAGGACATAGGAGCAGTTAGATCCATTTTGGGTTAGCATTAGAACAGTTGCACTAGCGACAGGATATAGGGTCACGAGAAGAGTTCTCTGCTCATTCCTTCCTCTCTTCTCCTGACAGTGGTCTATTATCATGAGCTATTCCACTATTTCATGACATTTCATTTAATCATAATGATTAATGGAATTTTAAAGTACAAGCTGCTTTGCTTTAGCTCTCCTAAATGTTGTGGACATTGCCTTTTTCCTTCCCAATTCTTCTCTTCCAATTTTTTGCTCTTAGCACATTTCTCATTTTCTTCCCCATCCCATCTGTCCTTCTGGAACACACTAACATTTTACCATGAATTTCCACAGCAGATGAGGAACTGAGGAATCTCCTATTCCTTAAATATTGTAATTACATGTAAAAATGTCTGAAAACATATGGGGTTCTAAAAATCCAACCTGAAATCTGAAGTACTTTTGTTGCAATGATTAACTTGGAGCCACCAAACATTATCTTTTTTCATCACTGCACAGATACAAACTAGCCTGCAGAGCTCTAAAGGGCACAGAATTGTCTACCCAAAGCACCTTCTATTCACCAGAAATTCACCAGTGGCCATTTCAGTGCTTCAATTTAGGTATCAAAGGGGAGGAAACCAAAGCAACAATACTCCAACAAGGAAGAGTTGGAATAAAAATAAAGCACGTATCTTTAGTTTACTTGTGTTGGTTCTTTTTTTCCTCCAGTTATACATCAGTAACTTCC
>VWYK01028609.1:7858-25347 GCA_013399775.1 Semnornis frantzii | reverse complement strand
TGTTTGTGTGTGTGTGTGTAGTTTTAGCTTCCTGTGTGCCACAATACTCTTGATGCTTTAGCCAACAATTACAAAAACAAATTATTCTGTCTTGGAAATGTAGGAAAACATGAATCAAATGTGTACCTTTACCACGCACAAAAATTTCAAATAATAAAAATAAAGCTTGTTTCATCTGTTATTTTCATGTTTGAGGATTTATTTTTTGTATGTCTCATACTCACTGTGCCTAAAACCAGCTCTATAATGCAGCTCTTTTCCTAAAGAAAGCCCTGACACCACAGGTCACAAGCCAAGAATGTTGCGGTTGCCTCAAGGGTATTTAGCTTTTATGTAGACACTGAAGAGGGACTTTGGTCCTTCTTTGTAAAAAGATAGGGAATTGGAGCTTCCTTGTCTTCTTTCTTCCTTCTTCAGTCATAAGAATTAACATTTTCATTGGTGGAAGTAAGATTATTGGTAGCAAGCTTTTCTGTTTGTATCATGGAAGTACAGAATACCTTTCAGCTATGCTGTGCTACAACCTTTCAAGGGCCTGCTGCAGAAAACCAAACAAATTCTTGTGTAAGAACAAAAAATTGGTCTTAGGAGTTCAGTCTGACTCCTTTCCAGTAAGAATAATTTTTCAGCTCCTGTCAACTATTTTTTTAGATGTCTTCTTGGTCACTGGTGAACTCTCCAAACTGGAATCCTTTGAGAACTCATGTAATCGGGAACTCATTTGTGAAGTAAGGGAGAACCTTCAGATGCTTCCTGTGGTTGGAAACATTCTCACTGGAGGGACCTAAGAGGTCAGACTGATAATGTGTGTTTGCTTGGTCTCAGGACACTCAGAAACAAGACCTTAAGTCCAAACCCTCTAAAGGAATCAAAAGGATTTATTTGTCCGCCAGCTAAAGTCCCACAGGTCAAAGCAGAGCTGTCTTGGTTTGGCATTCAGAACTTCAGAGTACCCATTCCTCCCCATGCTATAAGGACCACGAGGAACGAAGGAAATGGCACAGGATATTCTGGGAGCTGCAAAATGACCAGCAGACTCTTGTTGCATTCCTAATATTTTCTCACTGATAGTCTAGAAATTGTTTTTATTCTCTGTATTACTAGAGCAGAGGTTTCCTACCAGTAAGCAAAATCAGACAAGCAGGGCACTGTGTCTGGGGAATGCTGCCCTTTAGCAAGAAAACTTTGCAGTAAATGGCCAACTTCCTCTTTAGCTTTCCCATGGTACTTATTTGAATATTGACTCAAATGCTGCAGAAGAATCTTTTAGAAGTTCTGTAAATCAGAATACAGAGCTCAATCTCAGCAGTGAGAAACGAGCAGGAAGAGTAAGGCCAAAATAGCAATGCATTTTAAGCTCTCGTCTTGACATAATTAGGATCTTTCTCTTCAGAGTGACACACATAGCATTCAGTGTTCAAAGGTGTTTAATTTTTCCTTAGGCTGAAGTTCTCTCTTGTATCCAGCTGTGCTGCTCTGCAGTTAACCATCCCCATAGTTTTGCTGCCAGTTCATGTGAGTGCTCCCTAATCAGCACCAGACAAATCTATCTCACTGAACTGGAACAGTCAGTGTAATCTCTGTGGACACACATTGTCTCTGGGCCCCAGCTGTGCTGGTAGAAGAGATAGCTGCCCACTGCTGTTAATTGCTCTCTCCAGCTGAAGGCTCTTGAACTTCAGATCTGTTGGCTGAGCTTGTTTTAGTGAAATGTCTTGTTACCAAAAAGCTAGTATTTAAGCTACTCACTTCAATGAGTCAGTATGCTCTGGTAGCAAAACTGGAAGCACTAAGTTTTGGAGGAGGACTGGCTTACAGTCCAAACATTCATCTGAGGATGAAAGGTGGCAGGAAATGCTGCAGAGACTGTCCTGTGTGGATCACATTGCTTCCTGATAACCAGCCACATCCTACCACAGACTGTTTGGACCTTGGAGCTTGTATCGCTTCCCATGGGTGAGCATCTCTTACACCTCTCCTTATCCTCCCTCCTCAAGCTCTGCTGAAGCATCTTTCTGCTGTCAGTCATATGGATGTTGTGGGAGGATGCCACAGGGCTCAGAAGACTTGCTATTACTTTTCTAAAAATAAACAGATCTGCCAGTCACCTTGAATTCTTCCCCTCTGGTGAAAAAATAGCTCCTGTAATTAAAGACAGCACCATGGTGCATATATACAAAAGTAACAAAATTAAAGTAGAGCGATTTTCAATCTCCTACTTCCCATCTTTCCTGCCTGCTATTGTCACTAAAACCTCCTTTCAAAACAGAATTTATGAATTTAATTCAATTACAGATTTGTAAGAGCAAAATGAAGGAGGGCACAAATTTTATCTTGTCTAAGCATATTTCAACACTGACAAAGCAATGCACTTTCTGTTCCTCACTAATGATGAAAAGCTGTTTTGGCTGGTACTGTAAACTGTCAGTCATACTGCTAGCACAGAAAAGTTCAGCCCAAACTGCTGAAACTTGGGAAATGAGAACAGTCTTCTATTAGGAAGCCACAGTTGTGACTCTCCATTCCACAGTATTTCCATATATTGTCTTGTTTTTTGTATTAATAGAATATGAATAGCAATTTTGTGAAATAGCACATTAGATGTTCTGAAGCCCCTTATGAGTTGTTCATTCCACTTCATCCAGTAAAGGAAAAACTACCTCACATGATACAGCATGAGCTACTTCTCTGCATTCCTCCACTTCTGCCCAGTGGTCTTTCAAACTAGTTATTTTTTATGTACTGCAAAAATCTGGAGATATTAAGGAACTTCTTATTACAGAATAAATTTGGTCTGGTCATTTGGTCATGAAAGGGCTTCAGGGCTGCCAGTGCACTTGGGATGGCTGAACCTGGGTGTCTCCAGAGGCTACAGGCAGAGAAAACCTGCTGAGCCTCCTGCCCCAGCACTGCCTCAGAGTGTGACCTAACATGCCAGGCTGGCTTGGGTGCTATGATAACATACACCTGCTGAAACGAGGAATGTCTTCCAGCTGTGGTTTTTAAATTATGTGCTCCAGCCACCCAGAGGCAAGACTTGGGTGTTTCCTGCCAGCCTGCTTTCAGGTGTGACGGGGAGGCAGGAGAATTGCTGCCTCACAAGTGAGCTGAACAGAAGCCCTGAGATATGTGCCTCAAGCCTGCTTCAGAGTGTGCATCCCTCTGACACCACTCCCTCTCTTACCAGAAGCATTTTCAGCTCTGACACCCACTCTGTTGGTTACATGTGTCACTTTGAGAAAACCCACGCTGCAACAGGTGCTTTGCAAATGTCATAGCAACTGTTTGCTTGGCAATGGCAAAAAAAAAGGAGCAGAGCCCAGTTTTATTTCAGGCTGTGAAGGTGCGGGAAGGGGCCCCTGTCCTGGCAGAGAGGAGATCATAGTGACAGAAGGGAAACAACTGTCACAGAGAGTGTGGGGACGTACTCAATTTTGGGGCTGGCCCGAGGAATGGAAAAGTGGGGGGACAGAACATAAACTCTCACAACCAATGTGGAGGGTTGCCAACAGATTCCATGGCAGGTTAGTGAGTGAAAAATGGGGTGCATAAGGAAGTATGAAGAAACAAGAAGCTTCGTGCTTTGTACTAAGCTTTATATTAAAAAATGGTTTAACTTGCATTGATTTTTAGGAATGAATACACTGGTATGCACAACAGTGAACATAGTCCAGGATCATGGGCCAGGTCTGTATTCAGGAGAACCTCAGTTTCAGGAAAAGGCAGAGCTCGCAAAAGTGACGCAAAACTTTCCTAGGGACTGCTGAACATTTCAGCTTGCATGTTTTCATTTGCTTGAATTTAAAATTGGTATGGCAGATACTAATGTACTGCTATTAAACTGCAAAGCAATTGCCCTGAAGTGCTGTAGCTACAGGAAGATAATTGCCAGCACAAATAATAAGTCATTACTGGAAGTAAAGTCGCTATAACAGTCATTGCACTGAACAACTGTTTCGAGTAACATCAGATGTGGTTAGGTCCTTTGCTTCTGCGGGGAGAGAGGGTTTAATTTCTCCATGTCCTGGTTGTACCTATATGGGGCTAGCCATACAATACACGTGGTTTTAGACCACCATCAGTGTGTTCCTATTTCACTATTGCTGCTGGGCCCTGCAGAAAAAAAGGATATGCAGAGCATGTGGCAGGCAGTGCTGGCACAGAAGCCCAGTTCCTCAAGTCAGAGCTGTAGCTACCAGGAGGCATGAAGCACATGTCCCACAGATCATCAAATACACAGCTGCAGACAAAGGCTCATAAGCAACCATTTCCCCTTGACTATCACAACCAATCGTGGTGGGACTTGAAATGCTTTTAAATTTTTTTGTTAATTTCAATAACGCAGCAAATGCATATTGAAGACATGGCAATGGTATATCTCAGAAAAATTGCATTTTCTGCATGAAATATAGAATGGATCAGCACTGAGAAACACAGGAAGACAAAGTGAGAACTTGAGAAAATTTTGCTCTAAAACCTGCGCAAGTCCAAAGGGAAAACTTCAGTACAAGCCCTACACCGCAACACATTCGCTTGTACCACGGGGAGCTCACAGGTGCTTGCTGACACAAGCTTTGCTGCCCAGCCTCGCGTGTCTGCGCCTGCCTTTGATAGCGTTGAGCAAAACAAGCCCCCCAAGCTGGTATGACACATAACGTGAGAGGTAAGCGACGACCTGCGTCCAGGTACGGCGAGATCGCTTTATAAAAACGCAAAGACACGTTCCAGGACAGGTGTCAACAGATGTCCCTAGCCCGTTTATTTCACTGTGCCGCACTGCGGCCGCTTCTTGCTTCCGCGCCGCTCCACACAGCCGACCCCGCCCCACCGCCTTTCGCTCGCCGGGTGTTGCCGCGCTGCAGGGTCGGGCGGGGCCGGCGGCAGGCGGCGCTGCGAGCCGCGCAGGCGGTCTCCCGCAGGCCTTTTCTGTCCCGGTGGCGCCGAAATCAAACTTCGTCGCTGGCCCGTGCAGGAAGCGACATGGTAAGCAGTGGCCGTGGCAAGGCAGGCTGCTCTCCCTCTCTCCACCCGCTGTCGCGGGTGGCCGTGAGCCGGGACGTGCCGCGGGGCTGTCCCCGGGCTGAGACGGGAGGTTAATGAAGCTGTGGGGCTGCCGAGGCGGGCATGACGGCCCTAGCGCCAGTCGGGTCAGCGGGGGTGGGGCAGGATAAAGCCGGCAGCGCGTTGCCATCTCTCCATCGTGCGGCCACCGAGAGCTAGCGGCGGGAGCTTCCTGCCTACCGTCGGGCTCGTGTGCCCAACTGCCGCAGGGCAATAGCAGGACAGCCTGGACACCGGGGCTGGGAGCGTAGCGTTACCATGACGTGCACCATTTCTTCGTTTTTGCTGGTTTTCTAAAGAGAAAATGTGTAAATGTGCGTGGCCCCTGGAAGAGCAGGCCTGGTAATCGTAGCTCGAGATGGGCACGGTGCTCGCTACTCCCGCTGAGACCCACAGGGAGGCGGGGTGAGTGGGCAGCCGTGGCCCTTCTGTGTGAAGAGGCTGCGCCCGCTCCGGCTGCAGTCGTGTGAAGGTGGCTCAAGCAGAAAGAATGGCTGTGTACCCGGCAGCGTTTGCTGCCCAGCGTACCCCTGCCTACCTACACCAGCATGAGTGGCAGCAAAATCTGTTGGCCTGGCATGTTTTATATTCTTTGTGTGGAACACTTGGCAAAGAGGTTTGAAAGGGAGCACAAAAAATAAAATATTTCTGGAAAACACACAGATTTGTAGCTTTTCTGTTTGCTGGAGTGATGATGTTAAACTTGGCTCCTGTGGGTGCTAATGGCTCCTGTGCTAATAAGGACCTGCTTTCATAAACGCTGCTTAAATTTCACATTTTGGGCCTCTGGGTTTTGTTGCTGCTGATGGTGCTAGGGCTGTCTGGGAAGGAAAGTTGGTCAGTCTCTTTCCCGTTCATGTTCTTGCTTGCATATACGTGATGGCTTCTCATTCTGATTGTGTTGACACAGTGACATCATAGTGCACAGCTGGCGTAGGGCATCAACTGGCTAAAATGGAAGGAAGAGACATTAAAAAATACTAATAGTGGTTTTGTGAAACACCAAATTCCTTCAGTTCATATCTATGTGTTACTGTAGCTACACAAGCTAGTTTTTCAATTTATTTTTTAAAATCTAAAGCAATCTGGATATTTTGCTCTTGATGCACATTTTATGCTATGCTGCCCAACTATGTGATTGATTTAAGAAGGAAGCAACAAGTTAAGTAAAAAATGGGATTAATTCCCTTCTGTCGGGCCTTGGAGACAAACCTATGCCTTCTTTCTCAAAGCACTGTGTTATTAGAATCCCCACTTCCATTGACTCAAATTGCTGAACATATTGGTTGGTTGGTTTGGGTTTTACCCCCTTCTGTTTTATTTTTTTCTGTTCTAGTCCAAGAAAAAAGGTCTGAGCTTTGAGGAGAAGAGAGCTCGCATGATGGAGATATTTTTTGAAACGGTAAGTAACTTGTAATTGTCCTGTGCTTATATCCATGGAAAAACAGATCCTAAAAGGAGCTAGATGTAGATGTACTCTGTATATTCAGCCATGCATTTCACTGATGCCTTATGTCATAAGTGTATGGATTACAGAGACAGGGTCTGGTTCATGTAGTTTCTGATCAGGTGATTTGTCCCCAGGTGGAGCTAAAGCATGAAGGTGCATAAGTAGTGTCGAATGCTTCATGTGCTCCCTGTTCAAATCTTGCCCCTTTGAGGCTGTTACACCTGAGAGGGAAAGGAAGAAATTAGGTAGTGTCCCATTGCAGTTTATGGGAGGAGGAAGAACTTGGAATGTTAGAGAAGATGAGGGCAGACCTCGAAGAAGACACTGGGGAGAGGAAATGTGGAGATCCAAGCACAGAGCTACACTTGCATTGGTGACACATATAATTCGTCATGTTTTGCTGATTAAAAAGGTTGCTGCGGCATTTGAGTACTTCAGCAATGTGCTGCATCTGGTGCTGACAATCTAACCTGGGCTCTCTTTCTGCTAAGATGTTCATAGTTTCACTTGACAGAAAATACGCTGACTTAAGAGCACAAAAGAACAGAGCTTGTTACACAATAGTAATTTATTGCTTAGTAGTAACAATAATAAATAGTAATATTAATTAATTCTTAGAATATTCTGATGAGGGATATGCAGCCTATTAGCCTAGCAAAACATAAACATACAGTGTGTTTCCTGCCTACTTTTGTTGGCATTGATTTAGTGTAAAACAAGACCCAGTCTTAGATTATGGAATTGGTGTCTTTTCATGTTTTGCACAGAAAGATGTATTCCAGTTGAAGGATATAGAGAAGATTGCTCCAAAAGAAAAAGGAATTAGTAAGTGTTTACAAAAGATATTTCCCTTTAATCCTTTTTGGTACAGCTATACAGTTTAAATTTTCATGACTACAACTTCAGGTTTGTGATTGTAGTAATGGAGAATTGTAGAACTCCAAGTAGGAAGGGACCTTGAGGTCCACCTCTTTTTTTTTTGATGGTTTCAATCTCCCCCCAGTTTGGGTGATTGCTGCTAAAATCTGCTTATTTTGAGCTGGGCAGAAAACTGTCTCTAGAATAGGCCTGGAAATTTTAGTGATTGCTGTCCATGTGAGGGAATAGCTGAAAAAGAAGACTAGTCAGTGACAGGGCTGTAGCGTTAAAAGTGACATCAACAACACATTCCTACCTCTATTCGCTAGTGTCTGTTACCTGAGGTTAGCTGTGACATTTTAATAATCTCCTATTTTGACCCTAAGTTAACCACTAAAATATAGCATGAGTCTTCTTCTAGGCTCTAAGATGCCTGACTAGCAGAGATCTATAAAATTGTTACATGTACACAGGTAACGTAAAGAGGATTTAGATGTCTGCCTATATCACCACAAATATCTTAAAATGTTAGTTCAGATGTACACAGTCAATATTTTGTTGAACTTCCTGCCTCAGAATTATTGGGCAGCTGTAAATGAAAGAGGTTTGTCTTTTCAGTGAAAGTCTTCCTGATGAGATCCATTGATTTAGAATTTGATTCAATCTAATTCATCCTATGCTGTTGGTTTTTTTTTTTAATCTCTTCCTCATTCTGTTTCTTTTTGCGTTCATTGGCAAAAGGGTGGTGAAGCGTCATGTTTGTGCACTTGCCACTGTTCTTGACTAGCATATCTTTGTGACACTACAAGAGTCAGCGATTTGTTGAAAGAAGTACAGACCTGTGGATATTGCAAAGCAGGTGGTTTGGGGTTTTTTCAGATAGGTCAGCAACTAACAGCCGTTCAGGCTGCTTACAAGGTGTGGTGCTATCTTGATTGGTTTGACAGAGAGTATGTTTAATTGTAATGTGCAGGAAGTGGATGCAAAACAGTAAATGCAAGCAGTGGAATTTCATACTTGCAAGTCTGAAGTTAGAATTTCTAAAGCCATTAATACCTTTCAAATTCATCCTGCCTCTGCATATGAAAGCATTCAGCCACACAACTTAAGCCCTAGTTAACTCTGAAAAGCATCTTGTTTGTGGAAGTTGTGACATTCTGACATCCAGCCTATAGCTTTCAAAAGATTGGATGTTCTTAATCTGGTCTCCCTTTTAGACTTGCAATTGAAAGTCAGACACTGAAAACTATAAATTAGCTCAGAAGTTGTTACCTCTGCAACACTTGAGGATAATAACTCCTTTGCTTTGTTGAACAAGTGTCATTTTTGAACTGGTGAATCCAGAACTGGTAAATCCACACATTTTCTAGAAAATAAAAAATTATGTTCAAAAATGTTTTTGATCTTTCTGGCTGCAGACCACTCTTAGTTTTGAAACAGTATATCAAAAGGAAAATCTGCCCCTTCTGAGCCCATAGATGGATAACAGACATACAGGCACTGAAGTCAAGTGATTTAATAAGCAGGAAATTATAAATTAATCCGTGTTAGAATTGAGACTGCAAGACAGTTTCTCAAGTAGCCTCTCATGAGTTTATGTTATTGTACTGCAATACACATGTATGTTTTGTGATACTCATGGCTGGTCTTTAACAAACATCTGGTAGCAGTCTGTGCAGAAGAGCAGCCTTTATGTATACAATGCTGATTTCAAAGGGATTCAAGTGAAACATAGGGCATGGCGTCCTCTTGAATTCTTCCATCTAGCTAACATTACAGTAAAATGCTCTGATGGTAGATGATGGCTTATGGTAACTGAAATTCTCCATAGTTGAGATGCTGTGCAGTTCTGATTTGGTGGTTTTGCTTTTATTAGCCTCGATGTCCGTGAAGGAGATTCTGCAAAGCTTAGTTGATGATGGCATGGTGGACACTGATAGAATTGGAACCTCCAATTATTTCTGGGCTTTTCCAAGTAAAGCTCTTCATGCCAGGAAGCGTAAATTGGAAGAATTGGAGTCTCAGGTAAATCTATTTTAAGGAAAGCATGTTTACTTGAATGAATTTGGTTTTCTTTATAATACCACCTTGTCATTCTTGTTCTTGCCTTAAGGTGTGCATGTGTACATGCACATACAGAGTCTTTGCTATAAGCATGGTACAACATTCTTATTATCCTGCTGTCACATCAGAGAAATTTTGTAGGTTGTTCTTTTTGGAGGTTTCCAACTTTTTGTCTGAGAACTACTTGCTGATGAAAGCATGTTATTCATGATGCAAAACAGTATTTAAGCACTTCTGTTAAATATTTAGGCAGCATATGCTTTTTTGTCTCTTATGTAATGTAGATCATTATGTGCTGATGATCTAAAAGACATGAGAGGACTAAAAAACCATAATCCTAGTACCCGTGTTAGTGTTTTCTATGTACGGCCTCTCTGCTTTTATCAGTAGCTTAATTTGTGAGCACTTGTAAGCCCATATTCTGCTTTTATTAGGAGAAGAGCAAGGCATCTTTTACTGCAACATTGCTGTTCTATTGATCTGGTTCTTTCCTACCATTTAGAAAGTGTCTTTCTTTCTCATAATTGGAGTGGTAAAGTATTCATGCAACTGGAGTACATGGTAACAAGATCAGTAAACTAGCTTTGTGGTCTGGTTGCGCCACAACACTGCCAGTAAATCCATGCTCATTTAGCATTATGTCCATTCATCAAAATAATTTGAATTGATGCAAAATTATTGGTGGCATCTGAACATTTTTATAGACATAATTTTCTTTAGGTATAGTTCTGGTATCACTATTGCTGTCTTAAGTACGGTGTTGTCAGTTTCAGCTACTTCCTTAAAGCTCCAAATTACTTGTATAAATTTTTCCCCTTTTTCCCCAACTTGAATTGAAAAAGTCAGTTTCTGAATCCAAAGACCATTCACCGAAGCAGATTAAGTAGCCTGATCAATGCAGTTGAAATTGCTTGGTTTTGTATAGTGTGGCACAAACAGCTGAGAGGTAACCTTGTCAGTTACCTCTTGCTGTCATTACTAAACTGAAAGAGCGCAATCCACTGTTCTGGTTTAAACATTGTAAGATCATTTCCTTTTGCCCTGAGTGTTTTTGTTGCTGGTCAGGTGCTCTAGACAGTTGTCTGAAGGTGTTCTTTGTGTTTGCTTCCATGGATCTGACAGAGGGAGGAGAGTACTCTGGTGCACTGGAGTACTGGTACTCTGTCGCACACTCAATGCATTTGCTGCAGTTTGCAAAATTAAGAGTAAGACTCACTAGAACTTTCACTTCCATTCTCCTTATTGTGACGGTTTGGGAGTTCCCCCCCACACACACACTTTGAAATGACCCAGACTAGATCTCAGCCGGAGCTGGAAGTTAAGAGATGAAGCTATATTTACAGCTCAGCACAATATACAAGCAAAATATATACAGTATATACAGGAATATTTACAGAAATATACAAGGTAAAGGTAATACAGACACACAACACCCCTCCTAGAAATCAGAGACCCCAGGAGGGGCTCCCAACCACCCTTCCACCTTCTCCCCACCCCCACACCTTACCCCTAGGTTTGCCTTACGCGCAAGGAGGATCGGCTGGGGAGGATTAGAAGAAAAGTGGTTAGTGAAGTTACTCAACAGAGAGGAGAAGCCAGAGCTGCTAGCCCAAGACCCAAGCAGCAAGCAAGTGCCTCGTGACCCAGACTGCCCCCGCTGGAGAGACTCTTATCTTTTTGTTTTGGTTTTCTTATACCTAAACATCGCAGCAAGCCTCTGAGTGAAGTAGACATCACCACTGTTTTCCTTCACACCCTATAGTACAATTTTTCTCTATTAAAATATTCCAATTAGCTCAAACCAGCACACTTATTCACTACTTCATGCCCGTTTTGTGAGCCAGTGGTACATTCAGGGGTCTGTAGCAGTAAGGTGGTAGTACTGCAGTTCTCTATTAACTGGAACTGTGTATTGACAACCTTTCAGGCAGGTGCTTTGGATGAGTTGTAAAGTTCCACTTGAGACAGATTTTGTGGTACTGCATGTATCATCAAGATTGTCAACTCTTTAATTGCAGATTCTACACATGACTTGCTCTGTTTTGTAACTTTCAGCATCTCAGACAACCTGTTAGATAGAATCACAGATATAAACTGGACTGTGTGTGTACTTAGACTTGGTTAGTATCAAGTTTTGCTACTGACAATTTTGTCTCCTCTTTTACTGCCTTTGTTTGCAGAACTCAAATGAGCCCGGATATGAAAACTTCCTTGATTTACCTGGACATAGTTGTACTATTTTCAGGCATGGAGTTAACCTGGCACAACTGTGCTTAAATTCTTGTTTATTGACTGGTAGTAACAATGGGCTGATTTCTACTTCAGTGAAGCTTTGTCCGAAACAGGGAACTTGTTTAATTCTGCTGCGATGTGGAACTGAGTTTCCTAATGGAGTTCCTCAACTTACTAATATATTCACACAAGTTTTAGACCAGTCTGCCAAAACATAAACACCAACTGAGCAACTGAACAATTGCATGCCAAAACTCCTACTTTGTTCATAAAACACTCTGGGGACACTGTCTTGTTGAATGCAAGTTATTTGATTTTGGATACTTTCTGGTTTTGCTCAAACTCCATATTAGAGCTGACTGGTTGAATGAAGGAGTTATTTGTTGTCTTTGCCCTTGGGTGCAGTCCCATCATGACTTTTAAAGATAATTGATCAAGCAGGTCTCTGTTAACACTCTCAGGAATATCTTCCTTGGAATGCCTTGCAGGATCTGCCTGATGTGCTCCACTGGAAGTGTCCAGAGGTTATCTGCAAACATTTGCTCTACTGCTTTAAATGTATTGTTATATTATGAAACATAAACCCATTTGCTATTTTCAAATTAGGGAAGACTTGGGAGTGCTAATTGAGGAGGTGCTTGACATTAGCTGGCAATGTGCATTGGCAGTCCAAAAAGCCAGCAATACCCTGTGCTGCATCAAACGGTGCGCGGCCAGCAGATCAAGGGAGGTGATTCAGCCTCCTGTGAGACCACAGCTGGAGTACTGTGTCTGGCTCCCTAGCCCCCAAAACAAGAGGACATGTATCTGTTGGAGAGGGTCCGAAGGAGAGTCTCAAAGATGATCAGAGGGCTGGAACACCTTTTCCTGTGGGTCAGGCTGAGGGAGTTAGGTCTGTTCAGCCTGGAGAAGAGAAGGCTTTGGGGACACTCTGTAGTAGCCTTGCAGTACATGGAGGAGGACTACAGGAAGGATGGAGGGGGACTCATAACAGCGTGTGGCCATAGGACAAAGGGCAATGGGTTAAACTAGAGCAGGGTAGATTTGGATTAGACAATTAGGAAGTTCTGTACCGTGAGGGGGCTGAAACACTGGAGCAGGTTGCCTGGAGAAGTTGTGGAGCCTGTGTATGAGGCTTTGAACAACCTGGTCTAGAAGAAGGTGTCCCTGCCTATGTCAGGGGAGTTGTAATTAGGTGATCTTCAAGGTTCCTTCCAACTCAATCCATTGTATGACTCATAAGAGACATGCAGTTAATGTATTGTAGCGTGAGGAAATTTAGCAAGGAAGTCTGCTGATATGAACAGATCTGCAATATGGAACTATTCCAGTTGAAAGAATTAGTCTTGTTGCAAACCAAGTCCTACTCTGGATGTACAAGCTTATTGATACATCAGGTGTCTTTAGACCACGTTGTGAGTCCTTTAAAAATACTTATTTTCATTGCCTTGCCTTTCTGATGAGAATGGAAATATTTCAGCAAATAACTTATCCATTGACAGTGGAGAGGTGGCATTTTCAGTGAACAGCTCTCTGAACATTTTTACAGGGTGATAACATATTCTGTCTGTAAGTTCAAATTAGCTATTTTAGTGTTTGTATTCTTCCTGTGTGAACACATAATGATTTACTTAAGAGTTTCTAAATCCAGTCAGTGAGTGTCACAAAACCTTTTGTCAGAACATGCAGGGCAGAGAGGAAAATGAGGCTATTGTACCATTTCTGTTTGTGACGGTTTGGGAGTTCCCCGCCCCCCCACACTTTGAAATGACCCAGACTAGATCTCAGCTGGACTGGAAGTTAAGAGATGAAGCTATATTTACAGCTCAGCACAATATACAAACAAATATATACAGTATATACAAGAATATTTACAGAAATATACAAGTTTAAGGTAATACAGACACACAACACCCCTCCCAGAAATCAGAGACCGCAGGA
The DNA here is from genome assembly GCA_013399775.1 of Semnornis frantzii. NCBI lineage: Eukaryota > Metazoa > Chordata > Aves > Piciformes > Ramphastidae > Semnornis > Semnornis frantzii. The sequence continues at coordinate 11,741 of VWYK01028609.1, read as the reverse complement.
GGGGCTCCCAACCACCCTTCCACCTTCTCCCCACCCCCACACCTTACCCCAAGGTTTGGCTTATGCGCAAGGAGGATCGGCTGGGGAGGATTAGAAGAAAAGTGGTTAGTGAAGTTATTCAACAGAGAGGAGAAGCCAGAGCTGCTAACCCAAGACCCAAGCAGCAAGCAAGTAAGCAAGTCCTCGTGACCCAGACTACCAGCTCGAGAGACTCTTATCTTTTTGTTTTGGTTTTCTTATACCTAAACATTGCAGCAAGCCTCTGAGTGAAGTAGACATCACCACTGTTTTCCTTCACAGCCTATAGTACAATTTTCTCTATTAAAAAATATTCCAATTAACTCAAACCAGCACACTGTTGCACATTGCCTTTCTTGGATCATTCCTGTGTACAGCTTGTGGCATGCTGAGAAACATGATTTTTCCTGTGTCTTGTCCTGGTAACCTGTTAGCTACATGAGCTGATATCTTTCTTTAGCAGTTAAAACTGGAATCAAGGCACCTTACTTGAAGGAGAAGGGTAAAAATCTGATGGTTCATTTCATCCTACAGTTAAAGCTTTTTACCAGGAGGCCTTTTTTTGCTGAGGGCATGAGTGAGTAGGGAATGGAAAGAGGTGATCCCAAATGTTGAACTGAGACATTTGAAAGTAATGTGGAGGAGCCAAACAGTCTTTTCCATGGTGTAAATTCTCAATATCATTTCATAGGACTGAGGCTTACATCTGACAAGTCATGCCTGCTGCACCTTTTTGCCTGCATGTGTTGGTACTTCATGATGTTTTAGCCAAGGTGCTTTTAGCTCTGCACATCTTGGAAGAGCATTTGACTGTAAGGAAGCTGGTTTAGGAACTGTTTGTGGGACAGTTTCTTCATTTCAGAGTTTTTAGTGGCTACTGAGCCACACCCCAGCTTAGACTCTAGGTATTCATAATGAAGAGCAAGCCAATTTTGTCCAGATATTTGAAGTTAGACCTCAGAGTGGTTGTTTATACTTTAGATTTTTTTTCAAGAAGGATTTATTATGTCATCAGTGTGATCCCCGAAGGCAGAGATATGACAGTTAAAAACAATGCTTGAAACAGAGTTTCTTATGACATAGTTTCCCTGTCTGCTCCATCTTTCACTTGCCTTTGTGGGGGCTGGTGCTTGGTCAGGGGCACTAACCCCTGAACTGACATATGTAACAAATCTTGTGCTGATTCGATTAAGATTTTGGTGGTGCTTTCTAACCCAGGTTTACTGTTTGGACTTCTCCTGTTTTTTTCTGAAAAGGAAGAACAGTGAATGTCTTTAGTTTGTGTAGCATTTGCTGCATTTTTTTATTGTCCGATAGCTCATAGAGTAAGAATCACAAAATATGTCCCTATGGATTTTGTATCAATTTGCTTTGCTGGGGTGTGGCTGTTCTTTAAAAGGTTTATGTTGTCTGCCAGATGCTTGTTCTTTACCTCTTGGTTATCTTTATGCAGCTGTGAATTGGACCACTGAAAACATGAAAGATACTGGAAGTTGAGTTTTGTGTTTATAGTTATATCAGTTGTATAGTTGTATCAGTACAGCTATGTGATAGTGACACTAGAGCAGGAGTATGGATTGAAAAGTACTGTTTTAACAAGTCCTTATAAGGTGAGAGTCTTTTAATGAAACTTCAGCTTTGATGAGAGCACTGTGGAAGCTTTACTGAGAGGGTATTTGGCTTTTTTTTCTCCCCTTTCATAAGAAGAGGTGAAAGGATGTGGTTTCATTCTTCTATCAGTATTCTTCTGGTAGTCAGGTTCTGAAGTTTTGAATTGCCTATGATCAGTTTTATTTTGACAAAATGAGATCTTCATTCTTGGCATAACAATATTGGAAGTTTAGAATTTTATTGAACTAAGGAGGAATTTGGCCTGTGCAGCATAAGCAGAAAAGTCATCATTTATTGATGATTCTGTGGTCTTTTATTGTTCATAGTGTGCAAAGAATGCAAAGACTAGAGATGACCAACTCCAGCATGTTAATCACAGTCAAGTTCAAGCTCACGCAAGACCTACTGCATATTCAGTTTTTGCATTTCATGTGTTGCTATATGTATGTTTCCTGCAATGAACATGTTTCTGTGGAAGAGATATGGATGTGAAGGACTGCTGAAGAAGGCATATAAGCAACCAAAACCTTCACTGTACTTTGAGAAGGTAGGAACCTGTCAGTCAGTGAGGAAAAGAAAAATCTCGCTGATATGACCTTAGTATAAACAGATCCAGCTTAGTTTTTCTTTCATTTTTTCAGGGATGTCTTTGGTAAAACACTTGAAGCTGTGCTGTCTGTTTTAGATAAAGTGGTTGCTTGTTTGCATTTTGCTTTATAGTGACTTGAGTATTTATTAAAGTGACTAGTAACAGTGAGGCCTTTGTTAGGCCGCAAGGGCTGACGCCAACTCTGCAATCTGCAATGCACAGAAGCTATAGCACCATAGCCAGTGTCACTTGGGGAATCTCAACGGGAGTTGCACAGGGCAGGTTTAGTACTGACACTTGTCGTGGGTTTAAAGAGCTGACAGAGTGAAGCTCTCAAACGAATTGGAGAAAAAAACCAGAATTATATTTGGAGAGAGTTACAGATAGAAATGCAAGGCAGATACAGAATCCATAAGCGAGCCCCCTTGAATTTTCCCCCAACCCAAAACTAAATCTATCATCCCCAGTGCTCCAATCCTCCCCCCCTCATGCCTCTGCCATCCAAGAGCCCTAAGCACAGCCTCTGGAGGCCCCAACCAGGCCTATCCTTACATGTTTGTCCTGATAATGCAGCTCCTGCCCTGCAGAAGGCTGGAGGGGGAGGAAAAGAGAACAAGCTGGCCTTGCCCTGAGCTTATGAAGAGATAGCAGAATTGTGGGATTGAATAACAGTCTTCAAGTCCCAAAAGGACTTTTTTAACCCTATAGTTCCCAACCTGGGACACACTACAGAGCTTAAGGAAGGCAGAAGTGATTTCCACGTCCTTGGTGACATTGCAGAGTGTCTGGCATTCAGTATGACAGTGATATATGCCTGAACCTTAAGGTCACAGGAGATTGCCATAGCATAATATAATATAATATTTTTAACAGATAGGGGTGATCTTCACCAAAATCATCAGATGTCTTGCAGTGGTTAGTGTAACTATCTACTGTGAACACTAATTTGGTAGCCTAGGGAAACACCCAGTTTACTTCCTTTTCCCCAGTTGAGTTTTGTGATGTTTCATTTCACTGTTCACTTCAAGACACTTAATTTCATAATTTTGTTATTAAATGTCACACCTTATTTCTCATGACTTTGCTTTCTTCTGTTTCTTTGGGTTATTTTGTAATTTCAGACTTTGCAAGGGAAAGTTAAACAGCATTATAGCTGTTCTTTCTGGGACAAAGCAGGATGGTATCACCTTGTACTAGAACAAAGATTGTAAAAGTCTTTCTAGAACAGACTACAGAGTGGACCTACAGAGTGGACTTTTTATGCTGTTCCCTGTGCTTGCTTCAAGATCCATGTGAGAAGCAGAGACTTAGGGAGAGTTTCTGGCATTTCTTTTTTTGTCTCCCATTAAGCATTGCATTGGGCCAGTGGTAGCTAAGAGGGAAGGGATTAGCTGACTTCTTTCCTTAAATTCCTGCTTTAGGGTGGTAAGAGGAGGAACTTTTACCTCCTACGACTCATGTATTGAGCCAGGTTAAAAATTTAGAAGTTAGTACATCCTAACTCTCCCTTCACACCTAGATTAAAAGTAAAAAAGCTCATGAATGAAATTGTCAAAAAGAGCGTGCCTTCACATGTACCAAATTGTACATCCTTATGAGCACTGAAATATGAAAATAGAAAGGATTTATTTTATTAAAAAAAACCTCAAGAAATGGGGAACAAAG
>VWYK01028597.1:14493-24604 GCA_013399775.1 Semnornis frantzii | reverse complement strand
CTAGAGAAAGACCTCTTTACAGATGATGAGTGACTGAGAAGACCCACATGAAATCAAATAGCACCAGCAGTACCTCATTTTATAACACATTGAGTCAAATCATCAGAGATACTCCATATAATGGAGCTATAGTAGAAACTATAGTCACTCTGCAGCTGTCATTGATATTCTTACTGGTTTTATGACTAAATACAGATTTAATGTAGAAAAATAAATGGGGCAGCTTACTTGCCATTAGCATTAGCAGGGCAAAAGACTGGATTACATGGCAAAGGACTGTCTGCAGAGCCTTGCTCCATTCCATAAACTAGGTACTATATAAGCAAGTACAATAAGTAGTCTTTGCTGAAGAGTGATAGAAGCCAGTACTATTCTCACTTTTGACTATGGAATGGGATTGTGAAGAGATGATGCTATTTAGGATTGAGTCCAACACACATAAACAAACTGTCACAAGCAACAGACACTTTGCTGAAAGACTTGGTTGTGCTTTCACCCAGGAGGTCTAAACCAAAGGTCTTTAGCAATCAAATATAGAAGTAGTGTTTAGCCAGTTGGAGTGATTTCAAAAGTCAACTGACTAATGAATGTCAGTATACAATTATATGGGAAGGCAGCAGTCTATAGCTCAACTTTCGTTATTCACCCTTTTACTGTATTTATAAATGAATGCAGAAAATGATCTGCTATGAATATTAGAGAAATACTAGTGGCAGATTTTAAAATACAGAGGAAATTTTAGGTTGGACTTTATTTTATTATCGAAATATTTGCCTGCAGACCAATATTATTCATCAGAGTAAATATGTGTATATATTTATGTATATATACATATATACATAAATATTTATGCATTTATATACACACACACGCATATACATACTTAATATACTTCAAACTCCGTTACCTCTGTCATATTCTTGGTACTAAAAATAGCCCTGCTACTTCGTGGCAAGCCTCTAAGAACTTCCATATCATGATTGCTGCGAGGGAAATCCCTGCTGTGGCATTTTGTGCTCAGCACATCTGGTTCACGATTTTCTGGCATTCTGAAAAGATAACATCATAAGGGAGCTGAAAATGCACATGGCAGTGAAAATGCATTAAGATGACATTTACATAATTATTTCAAGAGTGTTCTCGGAAGCAAAACTGCAGGAAGGAAAACAGGTCAAATGTTTAAAATATTGAAAGGGTAAAAAGGTCAGAACAGTTCTGTGCAGGTGGACTGTAATCCAGCAAAACATTTAAAACACATGCTGGGGAGGAAGCCACTCACTGCTGAAAGCTTCAAAGAGCAGCTCCAAAACACATCACTTCACCACACTCCCATACAGCTTCTTGCCATAAAATCATTATGGAAACATCTCAGAGAAAAAGCTTTCATGTGTTTCTTCTACATTTCCTATCTCCTGGATTTTCTCATAAAATGATATTAGGATCTATTAACATAAATTGTTTTGGAGGAAACAGAATGCTTTTGCTGAAAAGTTGTATTTGAAAAATCCAAGCTTATCCATTGAACCCATCATATTGTCTTTCTTAACCACTGAAACTTGGCTTCATAAATGTTTATTGCTCACTAATTCTTTAATTAGGTAGCTAAGCTTCTTTCTTACGATACTGAAGAGCTATACAGTGAACCTTTTCAGTCACTAATGTCAGTTTTAAAATACCTTAGAAAAAAAATCCAGTTAATGTTGTGTCTGAATTTCAGCCAATAAACATGATACCAAGGCAGTTGTAAACCTTTCATCTATACCATACAAAATAGTGGAGCGACCAGTTTAAATGGCTCTTAATCAACAATAAAGAAGGGCAACTTATAATGGCAATCAAATTAGCATTCACTAATTGGCTATACTCTTGAGCATATTACTAGTTGTGTTAGCATCAGTGTAACACAGTGACTTCTAGAAAACATGTGACATGACAACAAACAACACTTAAAAGAAGAAATTAGGATGGAGCAGAATCAGTAGTCACTGTAGCTACTTAAAAAATGTCTGGTCATTCAGGCTCAAAATGTGACTGTAAACAGGCACTGCTTGGACAGGTCTTGCAGTCTGGAGGGGATAGGCTGTTGACCTGTGCTATTTGATGATTTATTTTTTTTTTCCCAATTTGATGTCATGAATTCAAACAAAACCTGTGTAAAAGACTGCTGTTCCCTTGCCATTAAGGGGAAATCAAGTTGATATGTGGTTTGTATGGGGAGTGACACTTTGATAAAAGACCCACAACAGTGTATAGTAAGATAGATGTAGATGCTGAAAATGGAAAGGGGACAAATTCAGAGTGAAAATAAGGCACACATGACCCCCCCCTTAGGCACCTGGGTGTTGGTCATGAAGTGTTGATTTGGACATGGACAGGAGAAGTGGTGCCTGCCAAGGCTGTCTTGTGCTGGCCAAGTCAAGGTTTTTCCAAGCATAATTAAAGGGTGTCCCAGAGCCAGCCCAAAGCCTCTCTAGCAATCAAATGATAGGGATGGGTGCTGAATCTGGCTTTCATTTAAAGAGTTTTATTGGAGACACTCTTACAAAGAAGTGAGGTTCAGCTCCTGATTCTTGCTTTGCAGATGGTTTTGGGGAGGGGCTATTTACAAGGTCTTGCAATGACAGGACAAGGGACAATGGGTTTAAACTGGCAGAGGGAAGATTTAGACTGGATGTTAGGATGAAGTTCTTTACAGTGAGGGTGGTGAGGCACTGAAACAGGTTGCCCAGGGAGGTTGTGGCTGCTCCCTCCCTGGAGGTGTTTGAGGCCAGGTTGGACGAGGCCTTGAGTAACCTGTACTAGTGGGAGGTATCTCTGCCTATGGCAGGGGATTGGAACTGGATGATCCTTGAGGTCCCTTCCAACCTTACCATTCTATGATTCTATGATTTATCCATATTGAAAATATGCTTTCATAAAGATGGATAATGTGAAACATTATAAAGCAAACAATAAAGAAAATTATTTTATTTCATGGTAGCAGTGGTTACAGATATGTAACTAAAGCTCCAGTTGGGATGTGTTAAGTTCATCAAAGTTGATATGATTTAAAAATGCTCTAAGTCAGTAAGTTGGAAGAATTTTTGCAACCTCAGTTTATTTTGAAATCAGGAAAAATAGCAAGAGACAATATTAAGAGACAAACATTCTTTTCCTCTCTGCGTACTGGCTGCAGCAGTTGTTACCTGGCTGTTCAAATAATTTCAGAGACTTCTGACAGATACTCTTTCACAAATGCATTTAGTTTCCTTTTCTTTTCGTTGTTATGGAAATGAAAGTACATGAGCCTGTGATAGATATATAGCAACATTACTTTGTATTTGATTGCATAGTGCTCTCTAGCAACAGTAATTTGTTTCAGTATGCTAAATGCTGGAAGCCGATTTCCCAGAATTTCCACTTAAAGGTTGCTCCTGCTTGCAGTGTTGACTCACCAAGTGCACACAATGGAGTTACTTGCTAATGCAGGCATCTAGGGCATTTCTCCAGGTTTTAGAGAATTGTTCTTTAGTTAAATCTTATTAATGGCTTTTAAATTACACTATAGGTACTACAAATGCATTTCATACATGCTGTCCCTCCCAGACATTATGTAATATCAGTTTTGCTTTGGAATACTAAGTTTGCAAGTGGTTTTTTTTTTTTGTTTGTTTGGCAGTGGTTCTCTTTCTTTGTTTTTCAAAAGGTTAATGTACATTAAAATGGCCACTTAATCTGAGAAGCTAATTAGGAACACTGTCTGCCATACATTTTCCACTTTCCTATTTGTACCTAAAGCTGCTTGAAAAATTTTTATTCTGCTGTCTTGTATTTGGCCCCTGATTCAGCCCTCCTTTTCCAGCTGTCATTTCAACAGCTTTGTGCTCAAATGTGACACTGTATGGGTCACTTGGAGTTTGTTATCTGCTGCTCACTAATTGATAGATTTTGAGATATTTTAAACAGATGAGAAAAGGGGAAGAGTTGGGGAGCTCTGAGTAGAAAATCCATCCTGTCAACTGCTGGTAAAAATGCACGGAGCATTAAGCAGGTGAACTTTCTATGCAGATGTAAGATAAAAGGTAATGCATAGGAAAAGCAGAGTAAAGGGTGAAGAAAGATGTGATGTGGAGCACATGCACATAATGAGGAGAGGTTGAGGATGATGATTTAATATGCAGGCAGCTGGAGGATGGCTGAAGACAGGACTGGACACTGGGAGCTTCTGGCAGGCTTTGGGCTGCTGTGCTGACCTGGTGCACCTCACAGACAACTCTTTAGCCAGATCTTCCTGAAAATAGAGAGAACAAAGTCTGAGTACTTCCTAGGACAATTTATAAGGCCTTACACAATAACAAGAGTTCTGAACTATGTTAAAGGATAATTCTAAATCTGTGGTAATGACACTGGTCCCTTGGCCCCCATACCCAGGAATTTCCACTTAATTATTTTTGGTAGGTGCATTTCTTTATTGTTCATGGTACATTGCCCAGCTCAGAGGTGCAGAAAAACCAAAGCATCTGAGTTAGCATAAATGCTTAATATCAAACAGCATCCAGTATACTTCAAAGGTCCAGACCGAACATCAAGTCAATGCCATTTAGTTTAATGTACCATACAAATCCACTTAGGGGAAAAGTATTAGCAAAACATTGAAGCAATTTTGTCTCCTCATCACTTTAGATCCTCAACAAAAGATACATATTCTTTAAGAGATCTTTGTTCTTTAAGGAACCTCTGAATCTTGGATTTTTGCAAATAAGCAAACCACGTAAAAGTTATTACCAATGAAATAGATCATTTACTTCCAATGTAGGATCTGTGCAGTTCTTAAATGTGTTTGATTTGTATTTTATTGTGCAAGTATAAGTCCCTGAAATCACTAAGGCCTTTTGTAGCTTCAGATGACACCAAAAGAGTGGGAGTATTTTGTCAGAAAATAATTTCAGGTGAGTGTGGAGCACTGCTCTGTTCATGACTATGACTTCTTCAGGAGTTGCTATGAAATACCCTTCAGCTGCAGGAATGAGCCACATTGCAAGTGAAATGTTTTGCTTAGGATAAAGGGATGAGATAATGACAATATAATAACATATGGTATGAAAATATTACTTAGAGCACTTTTTGTTTGCTGACCCTTTGGTTTCAATGTCTTCTGCCAAAACTGTACCTCTTTGGAAAGAATTAAAATCCAAGCTTATGATGGCAGGTTGCTAAGGTAACAGTTTGCTATTTCACTGAAACACTGTCTCTGTAATCTCATCTCGGTATTTGTATCATATCTGTATGTATATCATGAAAGCTTTCTGCAGATTTTCTCTGTAAAATGGTATGAACTTGATAAACCAGAAGAAAAAAAAAACACATAAAAGCAGAGAAAAGGAGTATTGTTTTACAACACACATTCAGAACAACTACAAACATTTGCTAGCTAAACAAATTTGGGGGATCTGCAGAAACAGAAGATGGGACAATTTAAAATAATACTGTCTCTATACTTCTTTAGCCTGTCAGGATAATATGCTATTTCAAATTGTACTGAAGGATGTATGCACATCTCTTTCCATGAAGAAGTAAAAACATTGTCTGTAGTGATTAATCTATAACCAGTTATTGCTGTTTTTCTGACATGAATGGAAGAAAATTTGTGATTTGTCCTGGATGTTTTCTGTGTTTTTTTTTTTTTTAACTGAAATGTTTTCCAGATTCCAGCAAAATAGAAAAATATTTAAATATTTCCTTCCTTTAACTCCTAATTAGCTTTCAAAATAGTTCATACTAGCGAACTCTGCTGGTGGACCTTCTTGTTTATTTTAAAGATCTGAAATATATACTTGAAATGAAAAAAAATCACATGATCAAATAATTGGTCAATGCCTTCAGCACAATCCTTGCTCCACGCTATAAACATCCTCGTATTTCTAGCACCCTTGGAGAGGACTGCTCTTTGAAGTATATATACACTGAGCTGTTTTGAGGATCTGTAGCAAATGTGAAGCAGAGGTTCAGAAGTCAGAAAAATCTTATTACAACTAGACCCCAGGAAAGAGGGCTTGAGAGAAAGTCAGGATTCATCTTTTATTTCCCCATCTCAGAAGCTAGCATTCGATCTCTGATAAAACCTCTAGTTGTTATTTACCATGCTGGGTTAAAGCAAATTGCTTTGACTTAATTTTATATATATTTGGTGCCTTCACATAATTGAGTGAAAGGTCTATAAGAGAATATTTATAACCTGTAAGCGCTACCTAATTAACAACTAAGGTTCTTGTCAAGATAATCATGAGGGGGTTATCAAAGTATTACAATAGTCTTTAGAAATATAAATAAATCAGATTAAAAGGGAACAAACTAAAGCAACTATGCTTTGCTTAGTATTATTTGGGGTCCAAATGCAATCATGTTTACTTTCAAGACGAAGACCAGTGAGAAAAGGAAGGCCAAATAAAAATACCATAAAGTGTTACACCAACTCGTGGCTTTGTTTAGTCTAACATTTTGATCTCAACAGAAGAGGCAGTGGAAATGCCTATATGAATAATTTATGAGATCTATTATTCATGAGAAAGATTTTCTGTAACTATTTCTGTATGAAACATTGCCCAACAGAAGAGAGAGGTGAATTTAGAGGTACGGCTATGGAAGTTCAGACAAAAATGACAAGATAAAGTGGGAGAGAGGGAGTTACAAACAGGAAACTGATGGTTTTCAGTCCTGCTTGACTAAATCAAGTCTCCCTGATGTGTGATACAATGCCTTGATGAGTGTGATTGGATGAAACAGAGAGAGAAGTTGACTGCAGGAGAAGAAATGAAACTAAGGAACAGCATGATCCGTGAGCAAGCAAGAAGAAAGAAAAGGGTGACAAGTGAGGAACAAAGCTATTTCCATCCATCACAACTGCTAGTGGAAGGAGTCCGGAGGAAGAGTCCCAAGGCGAGGTGGAAGCAGAGCAGCAGACAGATGTCTGTACATGACTCTGTAGACTGCAGCAGATAAAATAGGAGATTTGTATCATTCCTGATTATTTGACTAGGAACATCTTAAAAATGATGTCTGGCAGAGTTATGAAACAGAAAGGTGAGTCATTTCCTGTCTTCAAGGACAGAAGAAACAAGCACAGCACTGTTCATGATCACAGATGACAGAAGCCACAAGGCCCACTGATAAAAATGTCTAATTTTCCCAGACCAGAAAACACTTGATTTGAAACACACACATGGCTGAAGAAGCCAGCATCCCTGCTTCCTCCTCAGATGGATGAGGCTTATCAGTGGTGAAAGGAAAAGTGATCTTTCCAATGCTGCGGGTCATGATGGCATGCACCTGCAGGTGCTGGAGTTGGCACAGGTCGTTGCCAGACCACTCTCCACCATCTTCAGAAAGTCATAGCAGACAGGAGAGGTACCCGGGGACTGGAAGAGGGCAAACATCACTCCAGTATTCAAAAGAGTTTGAAGGGTAAAAAGGAGGACCCAGGCAATTATAGAATGATCAGCCTCATCTCCATTCCCGGAAAGGTAATGGAGCAACTTATCCTTGGTGCTGTCTTTAGGCATATGAAGGACAAGAGGGTCATTAGGAGAAGTCAGCATGGTTTTACCAAGGGGAAGTCATGTTTGATCAACCTGATAGCCTTTTATGAGGACATAACCAGGTGGACTCACGGTGGCAGAGCGGTGCATGTGGTTTATCTTGATTTCAGTTCAGCATTTGACACTGTCTCCCACAGCATCCTTCTGGTTAAAAAGAGGCAGTGTGGTCTGGGTGATCAGGTAGTGAGGTGAATTAGGAACCGGTTGAAGGAACGAAGTCAGAGAGTTGTGGTCAATGGGATGGAGACTAGTTGGAGCCCTGTAACTAGTGGAGTCCCACAGAGGTCAGTACTGGGACCAGTTTGGTTCAATATACTTATCTGATGAGGGCATAGAGTGCACTGTCAGCAAGTTTGCTGATGACGTCAAACTGGGTGGAGTGGTTGCCACACCAGAAGGCTGTGCTGCCATGCAGTGAGACTTGGACAGGCTGGAGGGTTGGGCAGGGGGAAATTGAATGAAATTTAACAAGAGCAAGTGCAGAGTCTGCACCTGGGAAAGAGCAACCCCAGGTATCAATATAGGTTGGGGACTGACCTGCTGGAAGGCAGTGAAAGGGTAAAGAATCTGGGGGTCCTGGTTAATGGGAGATTGACCATAAGCCAGAAGTGTGCTCTTGTGGCCAGGAGGACCAATGCCATTCTGCAGTGTTTTAGGTGGCCTATGACTAGTAGGTTGAGAGAGGCTCTCCTGACACTCTACTCTGCCCTGGTGAGGCTGCATCTGGAGTATCGTGCTCAGTTCTGGGCCCCCCAGTTCAAGAGGGACATAGAACTTCCTGAGAGAGTCCAGCAAAGATGATTAAGGGAGTGGGACATCTGCCTTACGAGGAGAGACTGAGGGAGCTGGGGCTCTTTAGCTTGGAGGAGACTGAGAGGTAACCTGATTAATGTTTATATGTATGTAAAGGGTGAGTGCCAGGAGGATGGAGCCAGGCTCTGCTAGGTGATGCCTGATGATGGGACAAGGGGCAATGGCTGAAAGTTGAGGCATAGGAAATTCCATGTAAACATGAAGAGGAATTATTTCACTGTGAAGGTGGCAGAACACTGGAACAGGCTGCCCAGGGGACTTGTGGAGTCTTCCTCTCTGGAGATACTCAAAACCTGTCTGGACGCATTCCTGTGCGATCTGGTATAGGTGATCCTGCTCTGGTAGGATAATCTTTCCACCCCCTGACATTCTGTGATTCTGTTATTCTGTGATCCCACAGGAACAGAATTCCCAGTAAAAAAAGATGTATCTGGGCCCTTCTTTGCCCTTGAGGGTATTTGCTCTCATCCCTTCTTCAGCTTTCTCAGGGAATTGCCTTAATATCTTAGGAGCTGGGGTGGCTCATGCACTTTGGTGGCGGAAGGTGATGCAGATCCAGATCATGAAAAACCTGGTGCAATCTGGGAAAAGGTGGGGGGGTGGGTGTGAACAAAATCAGTACCATTTGACTTTGAAGATTGGTATGATTAATGGCAGTGTTTGGCTGGCTGTGTGTTAGGATGTTTCCTTCTCATTACCCTTGTTTCATGAAGAGCAAAGAGCACAAGAGGGATAAAAGAGTTGGAAGGGATGTATTTTACAAGCTGAGAACGATTTCCCAAAGGTGATTCAAGCCTCCACTTATCACATACAGCAAGAAATCCTCCAATACTAGGTCTTCCCTCCAGCCCTAATAACATGGCAAAACCTCCCTAACAAATGCTGCATTATGCTCTTGACAGAGTAGTAACTGTGAGTGAAACATTGCTACGATATGTTTTATGCCAAAAGTACAGTGAAGTACACACAGCATTATTTTTAACCAGGAAAATGGGAAAGGCAGAGTTGCAGCTGACACATCCTTTGTGTTTGATGCAGTGCACGCTGTGTTGGAGCATGGAGAATACAGGTGCTGTGTAACTACAGTGTTTTATAGGTATTGTCATGTGAAGTCTTAATTGCCTACATCACTTGAAAGACTTTTTTGAGGCTTCATTTAAAACTGTCCCTCTTCTGTTCTGCTCTTGTCTCCTCTGAGCAGCGGAAGCTGTTTTCCTATCAGTATTGGTTTCATCAAAACTGAAACACTACTCTTGCTTTTGTGCAGATGAGCATACACGGCTGGTAGTTGTAAACACTCTTCTGACATCCTTAATATCTCTCTTTGTACTTTATTGCCTCTCCAACCTGACAGGTGACATCTCTACCAGTATGATCAGCAGTTGAGTTCAGGATTTACGTGAGCTAATCAAAAAAGGTTTCTTTCCCCCTTCACTTTTCCCATTAACTTCCCCGTTATTTCAGTAAATATATTCCACCCCCCTGTCCCCCTCTTAGCTTTCAGAGACCATCTTATTATTCAGGAGAAAGTGACATCCATTAGATCTATACTCCCTTTTAATTACATCTTTACTAAAGAAAACAAAATTATGGTGGCTGACCTATGTGGACACAAAACTTACCATGAAGGTCACTGCACCTAAGGGATTGTAATCAAAATCTAAGTTGCCAGACAGTGACAACAGCAGTCTTTCTGTCTGTAGGAATCAGCTTGTAATCCAGTG
>VWYK01028597.1:0-14081 GCA_013399775.1 Semnornis frantzii | reverse complement strand
TTTTTGAAGTAGAAAAGCATAAAAAATTATTTTTTTATGCTTTAAGGCACTGGGCATATCAGAAATAAAGTGGTAACAGAGAAGATGATCATTAGCATGTACACTGTTTCTGTAAATTCCTAGTTGCCATGGGACATCCCCGAGATAGATTATTTCCCTCTGGCTTCCCTCAGGCCCTTTCTGCACCTAATTATCTTTCATAAAGAATCTATATCACAACAGAAAGGTCTCTTCATATGCACCCATGGGAAAAACAGAATCAAACCCATCACAGCTCTGTGTGCTTGTGTGTGATGCAGCACGTACATCTTTTCACGCTAAATGCAGACCTTCCCCTGGCAACAAGCCCTGCTTTTTGGACCTGGCTGGAAAGTTGTGGGTACTGCTCGCACAGCCAGGTAAGCCTTTGATGAGAAAGTAACAGCAATAAGCAATAGTGGCTGGGCAGTTGGTTTGCCTTCCCCACAAGAAGCTATCGGAAACCTCTTTATGGTGATTAAAACAAAGCCTCTTTCTCAGTGAACCCTTATGATTTGAGACAGAGCGTCAGAAAAGATCAACATCTCATTCTTTTTCCTTTGATTACAAAGACCAATCAAGTTATGCATATGACAAAGCAAGCAATTTTCAGTGTATTACTAGATGTGCTCAGAATGTTCTTCAGCCATCCAGAGGAAAGCATACAGCTCTCAGATTCCTCTTGAGAAGTCCCTGTATTAATAACAGAGCACAGTTGCTGTTCGTATAAGCCCTCTCAATTTGCCTGATTTACAAAAATATCAGAACAAACAAATGACAACAAAACCCCTTAAAAGCAGAACAAAGCAAACACAGAGAAAGCCTTCTTTTCCAGGTTATAGTTCATCCTGGAATTATTTTCTTTCACCTTCTCTAACTGTTTTTGAGGTGGAGGGGGGCGGGTAGGAGCACTGTTTCCAGTTGTTAGACCTGTCTCACTGCCAATGATTCCTACTTCTCAGTCAGGGACAGCAAAAAGGTTAATTTCACACTCTCATCAGTAATCTGGTTCCCCAGTTCAAAAGTCCATTTGCATGGTGGCTAATACCTGGTTGATGAACTGTGGCTACAAGAAATCCCAATTTGTGCTTTGTCCTAATGCTTCTCCCAGAAGGTATGTATTCTAGAAGGAGAATGTCTGACAGCTGGGAGCATACTCCATACTTGCCATGTTACTGTTACAGCTCAGATGAGCTGTGCTCTTTTGAAACATTCACTAAGCACTGGTTCACATTGTAGACTGGCTTACGAGTGCACAAACTGGAGATCTTTAAGAAGAGACTAAGCTAGAAGAAAACTGCATCCAGAAGATGCTCCAGCTGATAATAATGATAATTACATGGCTACTGAGGCAAGATAAGAGCTATTCTCAAGTAACACCACCTGTCCTCATACTGGATCTGACTGGGATGGAACTAACTTTCTTCAAAGCAGCCCATATGGTGCTATGTTTTGGCTTTGTACCTTAACACTGTTGATAGTGCATCAATATTTTTGGTGTTGTCGAACAGCTGAATACCAGGTCAGGACTGACTTTTCCACTCTGTCCTGCCAGCAAGTAGGCTGGAGGTGTGCAAGAGCATGGGAGCAGACACAGCATGAGACAGCTGACTCAAACAGGCCAAAAGGATATTCCATACTATATAACACCATGGTCAGCAATAGATACTGCAGTAGAGGAAGAAAAAAGATTACCTTTGCCATTTGAAAATATGCAAGTGTGATGACCATGCTACAAGAAACCATGCAAGATAGTAAGGTATGCAAATCATGAAAAATTATTGTATCTCTTTTGCATGTCTTCAAGTGAAGTGTAAATAATGAGAGAACAGTTCAAATTAAAAACAAACAAACAAACAAAACCCCAAACCACAAAACAACCAACCACCAAACCAAACCCAAGACCAAAACCAAAAAACCCTCCAAAACCCCAACCAAATAATGAAACTAAACCAAACCAAAAGAATCTATATACTGTAGTAATACTGTTGAAAAATACCTGTTATATTCATGAAAGTCCAGGACCGTGCTCAGACTCACCCAATAATTTCATTCAGTGAAGGTTTATTCTTGTCTGAAAGCAAAAGCCAGGAAAAAACCACAGACCTCTGTAAATTTCTCAGGCAGATTTAAATTTTGATTTTTGATCTGATATGCTATTTTCTGTCAAGTTGTATACTACCATTTATGTTTCATCTGATACAGTCACCCCATCTGATACTCAGTAATGCAACATTCAGTTTATAGCCTGAGGGTCAGCACAGATTTCTCTTCTCCAGCTCTCATCCTTTGTATAACAGTGGCAGCTTCGATTATATGCATTAGGAGGGTAAATTTGTCCCCCATTCCACCTTATTTGGCAAATCAAGCAAGATTCAAATCCTAGGTGAGACTGCAGGAGGGAGGCAGCAAGAGAGAGAAGGATACAATGTAGAAGTTTGATTCCCCTATTTCTTGACCTATTCATCATGGATGTGGAGCACAGATTATTCCTTTTGAATCTGTGGCATCCTTTTATGCTTTATTTTACTATATATATATATTTTTTTCTTTTCCCTGTGAAGAGTATCACCAGTTCTCTCTGTCTTTGTAGATGAAATTACTCTTCTGACTGTTCTCATGACTACTATGTCAAAAGAGAGCAAACCTCCCAGTTAGCCCTTTGCCTCAGAAATATCTACACCTAACCTGAGGAAGAACAATGGAGAGCTTCATGAAAACATATTAGTGCATAAAAATACTTTGAGAAGGCCATAAGATCAATGTGGTGGCTGCTGTAGGAATAGTACCTTCTGTCTGAGTGGTTTGACTAATTTGATAAAATTAACAAATTTTGAATCCTTTTTTAGCTGAAATATGTAAGGCAAATGCTGTTAGTGTATGATGTGACAATGTGCCATAATAACTGCATTTCCCAGGTCTGCACTAAAATGATGGATGCAGAAACTGGACTCGCATGTTATTTCCCTATTTTATCAGGGACAAAGTGAATTGTACATACATAAGTCTTAGCACTAGTAATATATAAAGAGATTATGGGATTTAATGAAGCATGCCAAAATAACAGAGTGAATTATTAGAAAAATAATGTATGTCAATGCTGCTGTTATTGCCTGCCCTCTGTTTCTTTGTCTGTTTGTCCAAACTGCATGTCATGAAATAAGCTTTCAGAAAAGGAACTGCTTTTCTGCTACTGTTCACAGAGCATCTAGTGCAATGAAATGGGTATTGATCCCTGTTTGATAGCCTAAAGTACCACTGTAGGTGAGGTGAAAAACAGCAGCTCTGATGAATGTATTTCTATTTCCTTTCTTTCAATGAAAGACATACTCTGTATGGTAGAAAATGTCAGTGCTGAAAGAATGATAATGAGTAAAAGAGAGATGGATGAAGACACAAAAAGAGATGATAACTGACAATTTAAAAACTTAGATATTTAATGAAAGAATAGAAATGCCAATGAGACACCACCTTAATTTTTATTACTCTGTCATACAAGAGTGAGAATTCAGAGTATTATACTGTTGCTATGGTGTAGTCAGAATGTAGTATTTAATATACAAATACTACTGAATACTCTTAACATATGATTCCCTTTCCAGGTTTTGAAATAAATTCACTGTACCAAGGTCCTTAGAGAAAAAGACTTGCAATTAGTAGAGATTTCTTTCTATATTTAGAAGTACTAGGATAGGAGCAGCTCCCTAAGATGTCTATAGGATGATATTTTTTGGGGAAGTTTCAGATAAAATCTACTGAGAGGTTGAGCTTTCAATTTCCTGTGAGTAAGGACTATTGTAGTTTACTTCCCCCTTTATACTACAATAAATTAACTTAACAAGCCAGCAGAAGACCATGGCAAACCTTAACCGCCAGAATATGGCATATCTTCTGAAATGCTGATTCTGTCCACTGGTATGGCAGAAAATTATCTTAGAGTCCATCCACAAAGGCATACTTGCTACCTGGCCACCAGTTGTTGGCTCTGTACACTGAAAACGCTCTCAGCATGGATTTAACAAGGGGAAATTATGCTTGACTAACCTCATAGCATTCTATGATGACATTACTGAATGGGTAGATTCAGGGAGACCAGTGGATGTAGTCTACCTTGACCTTAGTGAGGCCTTGGATGCCATCTCCCATGACATCCTAATGAGCAAGCTCAGAAAGTGTAGGATGGAAGAGCAGGCAGTGAGGTGGATTAGGAACTGGTTACGAGATAGAGTTCGAAGAGTGGCGATCAATGGTGCCAGATCCAGCTGAAGAGCTGTAATTAGTGGAGTTCCCCAGGGATCAGTGCTGGGTCTGATGCTGTTCAATATATTGATCAATAACATTGGTGTNGCCCTTGTCAGACCTCATCTTGAGGTCTGCATTCAGTTTTGAGCTCCCCAGTTTGAGGGACAGGGATCTGCTGGAGAGGGTCCAGTGGAGTGCTATGAGGATGATTAGGGGACTGGAGCACTACCTTATGAGGAGAAGCTGAGGGACCTGAGGCTTTTTAGTCTGGAGAAGAGAAGACTGAGAGGGGATTTAATAAATGTTTATAAATATCTGAGGGCTGGGTGTCAGGAGTGGGAGGACAGGCTCTACTCGCTTGCTCCTTGTGGTAGGACAAGGAACAATGGATTTAAGTTGCAGAGCAAGAGGTTCTACCTCAACTCAAGGGGAAACTTCTTTACTGTAAGGGTCACAGAGCCCTGGAACAGGCTCCCCAGAGATACTGTGGAGTTTCCTTCTCTGGAGACTTTCAAAGCCCATCTGGGTGTGTTCCTGTGTGATCTGAGCTAGATTGTATGATCCTGCTCTGGCAGGGAGGTTTCGCTCGATGATCTCTTTGGATTCCTTCCAACCCTGACATCCTGTGATCTCTGTATTAACAACACAATATTTCACAATTTAATGTTATCCATCCATTTTACCATTTACCAGCATTTTCTGCTAATGCTGAAAAGGAAAGAGTTGATTCCTCCAAGACACACCCTTAAGGAGCTCCACTGATAAACAAGCTTCAGCTCAACAGTTCCCCTGTTTCTAAAACATATTGTATTTGCCTTAGTAAGTATTCATCCATGACTCTTTCAGACTTGTTTCAGATTTTGATTCTCCCTGTCTCAATTTTATTTGCTCATGGATCAATGGTCTGTATTCTGGAAATTGTTTCTCAGTTTGGGAAGGAAGTTTAGCTAAACTATCTGAGTGCACTTTGAGTACTAGCATCTATTTCCATTTCGGATGCAGTCTCTGATAATACATACTTGGCTATCTTCTTCACTGAAGCACCTAATGTATGCAGTTGTGCTTTTGGCACTCTTTCCTAGATAAGGGAACAGTTTTTTAGTTTTATGTATTTGTTGGATTTGCTTGTTGCCTTTTTTTTTTTAATAAAGATTTTTTCAGTACTATACTGAAGCTGGTCTTATCCAGTGCATGGTTGCTGTGTGCTATTCTTGATACACTACTTATGCACTGAGTGTGTTAATTGGATGCCATGTATCTCTCCTTCCATGAAGGAGTAGGCTTCAGCTCTCATCAAGATGATGGATGAATCACTGTGGTCTTCCCCTGCTTCCAATACTGAAGCTACCTTCTTCCATTTGTGCCTCATTCTGAGCAGTAACACATTTTCTTCTAAATTTCTGCTATCCCTGATTGCTTGTCTAAGATTCTGTTTGCTTGATTTCCTTTGCCAGAACTCATTCAAATGATTTTTTTGGTAATCATTCACTTCATCCTTACAGTTGCTGCCTTTTAAGGTAGACCTTTCATTACCAACTAGTCATTTTATAACCAGAACACCCCTGTTAAATACTACAGAGGCTGGAAGGACTTTCTAGTACAGCATAAAAAAAAGGGGGGAGAAACCTTGTAATGACAAATAAGGGTCTCCATGGAAATGAGGTAATGGAAACAGAGTGAAAAATAATTCACCACAGTCAGTAGACTGCTAATAGTTCTCAGATGTATCTCATGTTAGATGACAAACGTTGTGTTTTAAGAGCTGAGCTGCATCATTAGATCATCTGTGGGAATACCCTCTTTTCACAAAACAAACAAAACAAAGAGTTAGCCTCTTGCCAAGACAGATTAGAGTTAGATGAATCATCTCCACATCTGAATTCACAGAGTGCACTAGAAGAAGAAACATACCATTAACAAATCTTTATAGAACTCACAAAATTCCATATTTTTTTGTTACCTTAAAGTCACTACATAGAATCATAGAATTGTAAAATGTTAGAGGCTGGAAGGGACCTCAGGACCTTAAAAAATCATCCAGTCCAAACCCCCTGCCAGAGCAGGACTTTATTTTTTTTTTTCTTTTCTCACAGTCCCATTTTAATTTTTGTTACTTTTGCAGTCCAGTTTTAATTTTTATTATTTTTTATTCCCCCACCTCCCTCCTTTCCTCTCCATCTCCTATTTTCCCCCACCTTCCTCCTTTTCTTTCCATCTCCTTCCTTCTTCCCCATCTCCCTCTTTTCCTCTCCATCTCCCTTCTTTCAGCAGCACCTCCTCTTTTCCACCGTATCTGCCCGTTTCCCACCCCAGACATAATTTTCCTCTTTCCCCCCCGCCCCGAAACCCAGAGCACCTGGGTTCTGTTGAGTGTCCTCCCACACCAGGTGGGACTTTGCCCTCCCTGTCCATTCCCCTTTATAATCAGCCGTAGGAAAGGCAGATGCTCCAAGCTTGCCGCTCATTACCTGTGAGTCCCCATGGTGCACACTAAGTGAACAGGAGTGGGACAAAGGCCTGGTGGCCCCCCAGTTAGGCAGGAACAGGCTTGGTGGTCACTCTAACATCACTTAGTCTAGCATCATTATCAATAAGGGAATTACTTAGTGAACAGCATTGAGATGTAAGAACATGATTCTTGTTTATGTTCTAGTGTTGATATTGTATATCTANTGTGGGGAAGTAAGAATCAGAAAGGAAACGTATGGCAGAATTGGAACTGTGTCCAAACTGGGGATCCTCAGAAAAACATCATTATTTTACTTATTATCCTATTTTTTTTTTTAAAGAAGAACTTAAACCCTTTGATGTGTAGCTAAATCTATTGTAGATTAACATATACTAAATGGATGAACATTTTTTATGAATATTTTGTTCTGTGGATATACATATGAATGAACATGTTTTAAGTAGTTGCCAGGAAAATGTTCCTTATGACAGCTTTGCAAATTATGTTTTGTCTATGCATCTGTAGCTAAATCATGGGAAAGGCTGTACCAGGACAGCTCTATGGAGCTTGAAAATATCTGTCTGATAAATATATTAGTGAAATTGTCCTTAAACGAGCCTCTGCTTCTGATGAGAGTGCAGAGGGAAAGACTTAGCTTGTTTTCTGGCAACTATCTTGTCAGTTAGGTGGGACAGGTCTATGTGTTTTCCCATCCTGGCCACCACTCTGGCCCCATCACACGAAGATGGTCAAAGCACCCTTAAAGGACTCCTGTTCCTGGCTGGAACAACTAGAATTTAATCCACAAATGCTCACTGTCATTCTTTCGGGACTGTGTACTTTGTTTTCACCATGACTCTACTTTTCCTTGCTGAGCGTTTTTCCCTAATTATCTCATACAAGTGATTTCCAGCAGGCAATACCCATGCCACGGATTTCATATATCAGACTCTGGCATTTGTGATCTAGCATCTGTTCATGCCTTGCTAAAAGGATTGTAATTTAACTGCTTCCTTGGACAATTAGAGTTGTTAACTGCAATTGCTAGTTCTACCAGATTCAGTGTGTTTTGCCCCCAGTGGTGGCTGTCAGGATCACTGGGAACAAACAAAAGCACCATAGCAGCCTCTTTTGCATATTTAGGCATGGTGCCAGATCTAGGAGATTCCCTTTAGTTCTGATACCATTTTTACCATCTTTACAGATGACAGCTGTTAGGAAGAAGGGCTGAGAAGAGCTGTGTATTTTCTTCTTAAGTCTTCTGTCTCTGACTATTCTGCCCCTCCAGTCCTCGAGATGCAGAAAATAGGTTTAGCTACCACCAAAAAGAACAAACCCTTCAAAACCAGAACCTCTGCTCTCCTGGAGAAGGAAGTTTTTCAAGTCAGTGCAGAAAAACACAGTCATCCAAAATAGCCAAGCTTGCAATGCTAGTTTAGGTACAAGTTCTCTCTTTTGCCAGGTTTATAGTTTAAATGTTTTTTCACAAATTCAGAAAAGAAATTTATTTTCCCTATACCTGGAGTAGCACCTTCGTTTCTTCTGCAGTTCATGTCTACAGAAAATGGCTGTCTGCCACAACTGCCTGAAGAACTGACATGTATCACCTGAGATCTGGGGAACAGACGACACACGCTGTCATGAGGCAGGATTTACAGACAGCTGCTCTTGCACAGTCATCTCCTTCATTGACCTCTAGCAGACCTTTCTAAGGCTGCTTTCTATTAGCAAGGATTCCTAGTGCAGACGCGTTGCCCACATTACAAAAAATATTTGTATACTCATAAGGCAGATGGATGTGTTGATTTCTCCAAAAGGAGATAGTTAAAAGTGCCCTGTCCTGTCCAGATGTGATGGCATGAATGAAGTTCTAGCATTTGCTGTCTAAAATTAGATTTTTATAACAATTATTTTATTTAAATAATATGAATATTTCCTATGCATATGCCGTATGGTATTTAAAAAATATCTTTGCAACAAATACATAGACAGCAGCTATCTCTGTTCATTTTGCAGATGGGAATACAGAGCATCTCTGGCTGAAAGAATATTCTTTAAAAATCATAAAAAGAAACAAATACACACACCTCACACTCCCCATTTTAGACTGGATGAAAGCATGACATTTTATGGAAGGAAAAAAGAAAAAGCAATTGTACTATGTTAGTTGTGCAGTAGATGTAATGACATTCTGGGTTTAAAAAGATGAAAGCATAAAAATCCATTTATATATTTTTGAAAGGCTAGTCTTTTATTGATATGATTTGGAATTGTTAGTACATTTGACATGACACAACTGTTAGACTAAACTGATTTCTTCTCATGGTGATAATCTGCAATCAGCACAAGTTTCCAGTAAAAACTTGATAGAAAGTTGGTTTTGCACTGCTGTAAGATCCAGATAATATGTGGTTTGGGGTAAAACCAGGCAAACAGGACTTATGAAGAACTGCTTGAACTATAAAAGAGGGATGGTGCATTAGCACTCCAGACACAGGTTTCATTGAATATGACTCGTTTAACCAAGAAGGAAGTCCTGCCTGCCATACATCCAGCTAAATAAAAGTGTTTAGTTCAGAACTGATTTAATGCACAAAGCTGTATGCCCTATGATGCACATGAAATCAGATTAGTGTACCAGAATGTTTTTGGGGTTTTTTTGTTTGTTTGTTTGTTTTTTGTTTTTTGGTTGGTTGGTTTTACAAAGTACTGCTGGTTGGGCTGTTCTTGCTGTGGTCTCCAATTAATTGTGCTTGCAGAAGCCTCCTTTCCAGATGAGCTGTGGTGGGTAAGGTAAAATCATTGCATTGGGAGGGAAATTCTAGATGGTTCATGTGTCACTTCAGCCAGGGAAAATGTGCCAGAGCCAAATGTTTTCTCAGGGAGAGGAAGACAACAGCCTGCTTGAGGGTATTGCTGTCTGTCAAGACAAAGATGGTCAGGAGTAGATGGAAACCTCACAGATGCCATTGCTTCCAGGAGAGATTTCTCCTGGAGATCCACAGGACAAATCTCTGCAGGGTTTTTCCTGCACCAGAGTCCTCTTTTTGTCCTATAAATATAACAGCAGTAAATCACTCTGAAAAGCCTGCAGCGTAACTGCCTGTGATATCCTCTACAACAACTGCCATGAAACATTGCCGCTGCCATGCTGCAATACAGCTCTGCCGGGGTCATGGGGCTGGGGGGATCAGTAATTCCTGTAATACTTTAATCTAACACCTACATTTTCAGAGCTGTTCAGGACAGTACCGTGCAGATTCATGGGACTTAGCTTTCAGAGAAAACTAATGACCAACTTACTTCACAATTCTGAGCGTATCTGAGTACAAGGATCTCCAAGTTGTTTTCTGTGGATTTATTAAAACAATTAAATACCTATCAGTGGACTAACAATTAATATATTTTATAATGACCGTTAAGGTCTCCTAATGTCCTAGCAATCCACAATCAATACTTCCCTGTGACCAATTGCTAAATAGTATCACTCCTATTACATATAGAAGATAAATGACGTGTAGAAGGCCACGATATGACCTTTTCAGATCTATTCCACATAACAAAGACACAAAGAAGCAGATAGTAACCTTCATAGCAGGGCTAGCTGACCCCCTTGTAGCAGCTTTCTGAGGTGATAGTAAATTACTGAATACAGACAAAGGAAAAACCACGCCAACAGAACAGAATCATGCTCCTGGCACCAGTCCTCAGCTGTTACTCCAAGCAGGAAGATGTATTCCCTCCCTGAAGTCGCACAGTCTGCATTCTGCAAGTGTCTGGGTTTTAGGCTTTGACCTGGCAGGTCTCATCATAGGGACAAATGTGCACATATCTCTTTCTCAAATGCTTCTCACCTTAGTACCTTCTCACCTAACACTGAGCATTAGAATGCCAGACAGTGTATCAGAGCCCCAGAGTAAGGCTTCAGCTGTGACACAGTAACTTGTGGATGAGAACAGAAAACCAAGCTTGGGTAACACACAATATTACACACAGTGACTACAAACCTTTTTGTCTCAGATCCACTCCAACTTCTTGGAAAAGTCCCAGTCTGTATGAATTTCTTAGACCATCATGGGACTTCTCCTTTTGTTATGACAGATTTGGCCTAACAGCTGCTTCAAGACACTTATGCAAACCTGTCCTTTGCAGTGAGACTACCTGGACTGCTCTGGAAACCTCATCCCAGCAGGCTAAACACATGCCACTTGATTCTGAACATCCAACATCTAATAACTGGTTTATACATATTCATTTTTAAGCTTGACTGACTATGAAGATTTAAAAATTGAGTTTAGATTTAAATTAACCTTCTGCACAATAAACTGTTTTAAAAGGCTTTAAATTATGAATATTTAACTTGCTATTTGTGGAGATACTAATATTTAAAGGTTAATTATCACAACTAATATGTTCAGATTATTCTAGAAATTTTCCATTTTTTCTGTAAATACTCATTTCTCCACTTACACCTTATTTGATGCTGGAGCTGAAGTGAAACATGATTAGAGCTCAAGAAGCTCAAAACAAACATTCTGTCTCCCCAAGCACTAGGTTGTTGGTTTGTTTTTGTTTTCTATTTTAAATCAGCTTTAAACTAAACAATATTCAGATTTTTCACCCTGTAAGTAGATGTTGGTACGGGTCTTGCATTCAAAGATCTGCTGGCAGATAATAAAAGAAGCCAGACTGCTCTTCCAGCTTCAAGGACAATACCGGACAGCT
The DNA here is from genome assembly GCA_013399775.1 of Semnornis frantzii. NCBI lineage: Eukaryota > Metazoa > Chordata > Aves > Piciformes > Ramphastidae > Semnornis > Semnornis frantzii. Next base: position 2,647 of record VWYK01028597.1, on the reverse strand, counting down.
ACCACTGCTACCACTAAGGGTTTGCTCTCAGTTCATTCAGTTAAAGATAGGACATGAATTTAAAATGCAAGAAATCCTAAAAAACAAATAAACAAACAAAAATATCCCTCTCATGGGAAGACTTTTATTCCTGAATACAAATACTTCCAAACTTCTCTTTCTAGTATGATTAAATCTCACTTAATCTTGCAAACAACATTTTCAAATACATGTGAGAAATTATTGTATTCTCTTCACAACAGTTGAATCACCATTTGCCAAACTTTGCCTTTCCACATGTGTGTGAAATCTCAAAGTCGTAGATATCCATTTTAGGTCAAACAGGAGCATAATACTGAACAAGTGAAAGGAAAGTAACATCATTGTACAGTAGTCATATTTGGAGTGGAACAATGTCAAGTAAACTATTGGCAAATTATGGTATAGGAAATTTAACAGAAATGAACAAAAGCACAAGATGGCAGGGAAAAAAAAAACCCTTCTGATAAAACCAGAGTCCCTTTTGATGCTTAACCTTCATAAAATGCAGACCAAGCTTATTATGCCAAAGATACAGAACTATCTTTCATACTAGAAGCATCCAAACTCCCAATATACAGTGATAACTACTTGTTTCTGAAGAATGAAGCTGTGGTAGTTCCAACAGTTTATACAATCTTGCACATCTAACCTTTCATGGGGAAAAAAGCAAAACGAAGAATATTTCATTTGTATCCCTTGTACTTTGCTTGATTCCCGTAGTCTGGAGACTCTCTTACTTGCATTTCTCAGCCTTCATCACCTAGGACAAATTCTGGACTGGCATCCCAGTATATTTTGTCCTTTTGTTTTTTCTTATGGGACCAGGAAGTTGTTTTGGGCAAGAAGTGATAAGTAAGCAAGATTTGCCACGTCTATCTGCCTGTCTTATTGGCAACTAACTAAATCTGGGAAAAAACTAATGCTGTGATGTCATATAAGTTACTGCGATATGCCCAGAAAACAGGAGCAAAAATCCCAAATGGACAAGGGAATACTGTGAGAATGGACTTGGCAAGGAGAGCCAAGTTCATTGCTGTCTACAACTTCCTGAAAGAGGTTGTATCCAGGTGGGGGTTAGTCTCTTCTCCCAGGCAACCAGCAAAAACAACAAGGGGACACAGTCTCAAGTTGTGCCAGGGGACGTATAGGCTGGATATTAGGAGGAAGTTCTTCACAGAGAGTGATTTGCCATTGGAATGGGCTGCTCAGGGAGGCGGTGGAGTCACCATCCCTGGAGGTGTTCAAGAAAAGACTGGGTGAGACACTTAGTGCCATGGTCTAATTGATTGGCTGGGACTGGGTGATAGGTTGGGTTGGATGATCTTGGAGGTCTCTTCCAACCTGGTTGATTCTATAATTCTACCATGTATAGGAAGGAATAAAGCATTTTGTCAAAGAAAGTGAAAGGTTTAGGTTAAGAGGAGTTCTAGTTAGACATTAGGAAATCTTCACAGTCATAAAAACAGAGATAAGCAGAGTAGGCTGCCTGTCATTAAAATATGATTGATCTTACTTTTAAGCAGAAGGTTGACTTAAACACACCTCTCAACAGGTGTGTTTAAAATACAGGGCTTGGACATGCATCCCTGGATGAAGCTGGTGCTGCCAAAATGCTGCACAGTTGAGGACATGGAAGGTCTGCGTCAGCATTTGCACTCCAGATGACCATAAGATGGAGACTGTGTGAGCCCAACATTTAAATGGCATTCATGATCCTTTCTTTTCAGTATTACTTTCTGTAAATCTGTGTCACTAAAATGCTGAAACACAAAGAAAAACAATTTACAATCTGCAAGGCTTTGTTAGGGGAATTGAGTAAAAGGAAAGCAATATAAATTTTGCTGTTCAAATCAACAATAGTGTTGGATGATTTCTAACAAACCCAATGATCCTTAGCTAAATAGCCCCCAGAATATTTAAACTTAATTCCAAAGTGGCCTGAAACATAGCTAAGTCTTGAACTATCCAGTTCGGATTCCAGTGTAATTCTAATATCACAGGGGAAAAACAAACTACTTGCACATAAAACTATGTGGAAAAGCTTCTCCCTACTCTGACGAAGTTGTCAAGATAAAAAAGAAAAAAAAATTTAAAAAGAAGTTAAGAAAAAAAGGCAAAAAAAGTTTTTTAAAAAAAAAAGTAAAAAAAAAAAAGGAAGAAAGAGAGTCGCATTCTTATATCATCTCAGAATCGTCACCTGAGAGCAAGGCTCACTGCAGGGTCTTGCACATCACAGATAAGCACATGGGAGTAAGGGTTTGACTGATTTGGCCTGCCCTTCCCAGGCTTCCTTTATACAGAGGGAAAATGATTGAGTACTACCAACTAACATGGGAAATCCAAGTTCAAACCTATTTGAACCAAAAGACCAAAGACTTGAACTTTGGTCTGCCATGCTTCAGATGAGTGTTTCTTCTATTAGGCTCTTGTGGATTCAAGTTTGAGTTAGATCCCCACGTCCACATTCACCATTTTTCCTCTCCCCTCATCTTCCCCACTGCTCCTGCCTTTTATATAACCTACCCTCTTGAAACTGGTGCCTACACGCTGCAGCATATTTTATTTATGACAAGGTCATTTTTTAATAGGAAAAAACATTGGTAAATTCCAGTTACAGAATCACAGA
>VWYK01028582.1:0-17611 GCA_013399775.1 Semnornis frantzii | reverse complement strand
TTACTCTGCTCTTGTGAGATCCTACTTCTAATACTGTGTCCAGCTCTCGTGTCCNCCTTTTACTCTGCTCTTGTGAGATCCTACTTCTAATACTGTGTCCAGCTCTCGTGTCCTCATCTTAAGAAGGACACAGAGCTGTTGGAACAAGCCAGAGAACAGCTACAAGGGCTGGAAAACCTCTGCTATGAAGATAGGCTGGGGAAGCTGGGGTTGTTCTGCCTAGAGAAGAAAAGACTTCAGGGTGACCTTAGAGCTGCCTTCCAGTACCCAAAGGGATCCTACGGGAAGGCTCTAGAGGTATTTTTCATAAGGCTGTCTAGCAACAGGACAAGAGGGAATGGTTTGAAGCTGACAGAGAGTAGATTTAGACAGGATCTTAGGAAGAAGTTCTTCAGTATGAGGCTGGTGAGACTTTGGAACAGGTTGCCTGGGGAGGTCATGGATGCCTTCTCCTGGGGCTGTTTAAGACCAGGTTGAATGAGACCTTGAGCAGCCAAGTCTAGCTGAGAGGCATCCCTGCCTATCATGGGGAGGTTGGAGTTGATGATCTAGACATAAGGTCCCTTGCAACTTTAAACCATTCTATAATATAAAACAATCCATAAAATAATTCAGTTTAAATTAAAATGTATTTGTTGATACTTTTTTGAACCTGCTATGAGGAATATTATTGCAAAGAGAACACATCAAGAATTTGTTTGATTTACAGAGGACATCTGATGGGAAAAGTTAGAGAAAATATTGAAGTTTCACCATTGAAAATACTGAAATAAACAAACACTGTAAGAAGTATGAAAGATAAACATTTGTCTTTATAACCCTAGGATTTTTAGTTTGCTGTGCATTCTTCTGCCTTCTTCCATGCCCTCTCCCCAATTTTGTTTCCTATTTCATCCTTCCCAAAAGCAAAAATGTAAACTGATAAGCGATTTTAGACATACTTGTGTCCTTTCTAAGGTGCCCCATGCAAGTTAACCAAGAACACTGCTATAAAGAGAGGGAAACGTGCTCTATACACACCCCAAAATAACTGTGATTGCCCAACTTTTCCTCCTCTTTGTGTGACAGGCAGAAGGCCCAGATGCCAAGCTGGGAAAATTATTTTCCAGTGATGGCATCTGGCTCTCTGGCACACTCCGCTGACATTTGTGTTGGCTTCTTTGCCATTGCCTCTGGGTTTGTTAATGGGTTAAGTTGATGATAGGATGTTGTCTGAGCCCGGATGCCATATTTCTTCTAAGTCACCTTTGATTTCATTCAATTTCTGTACAAATAAAACTCCCCTCCATCCTCCCAAAATCTTTGTACTTTGGTTGACATATGTAACGATGTAATTTAGGATAGCCTTGTTGTGCTAATGGATAATTTGGATAGGAGAAACCACTTCTTTGGGTATTTTACACATTAAAATGATGTCTGCCAAAACTTATTAATATAAATACTTTATTCAAGGACACTGTTTTCTTCTGTGATCTTAAAAAAAGCACTAAAACTCTGAAAGTAACATTACAATGAGAAAATGCAGGCATCCTGAAAACCTAATTATATTTGTCACTCCTTGTCTTCTACTCAAAAATACCTCTGAAAACCATAGTATCCTTTTATACATCGCAGGAAGTGTTGATAGAACATTTAGATTTTGAAGTAACAAGTCAATAGACTGCTTTAATACAGTACAGAGGGGTAACTCCAATGGCCTTATCTCACAGCAACACAGTTTCTAGTTCTGAAATATCAGTTTATATGACAGTAATTATGAAAACAAATTGGCAAGGAGCCAAAAAATGGCATCACATTGACAATGGGCCGAATGCAACTGGGAACTGTGGAGCAGAAAGGCCTGATGCCAGATTGTGTCGCAGCTGAGAATCTTATTGGTGACCATTTGCTGTGCAGTCTCAGCCACATCTAAAAAATTATGCATTCCCTGTTGATTTCATGCTAAAATGGTAGAGAAAAAAATCAAACCTATCTCTGAACTTCAACATAGATTGTGCTGACAATGTTGTGTTTTTTGGGTTCGATGTTTTGTGGGGTTTTTTTTTTTTTTTTTCTGTGAGTACTTAGGATTTTCCTTCTTGAACTTCCTTGTTCCTGTCTACCATTTATGAGTCTGGCTTCATATATTTGATCAGTGTTGTCAGCTGTTACATTAGTGGCAGTCAAAACAGCAGCATAGGACTGTAGATGCATTTAGCCATTGGATTCAAAATTTTTCTCAAGTTTTGATTTTAGGAAATAAATTAGGGAAAAAAACAAACAAATAAAAAACCCCAACCCAAACCGAAAAAATTAGGAAAATAACTCCAAACCAAAACAAACATAACAAAAAACCTCACCACGTAGTATTTTTTTCCCTTTAGGAAATTGGTTTTAAAATACTGGCAAAATATTGATAAGCAGCAATTAAAATAAACAGAATCAAACAAACGAACTGGCTTGGAAACTATATGATCTCTAAAACAAATAGAAAAACATAAGGAGAAAACAAAAGTCCTTAACTGTGTTCTGAGCAACTTTTAGGGTCTTGTTTTGTTTTGTTTGTATGTTTGGTTGTTTTTTATCCAGAAAACAGTCCACAAAAAACTTACATTTAACTTTTTCTGTTGATGAGTCAGCCACTGTATGTTTTAGGAAGTTTTCTAATTATTGTTTGGCTGTCATTATGCAGAATACGAACAAGCTGAGTAGATTAAGATCAATAGTCGTATTAATTTTTCTCTTACATTAACAGCTTTTAGTTGTTAACACCAGTATAGACACAATAATGCCTTATCTTCAGTCCAATCAGATACCTAACGTTGTTTAGATTATGAGCAACTTCCAATGAAGAAATCGTTTGTCTGTAAGAGGGTTGGTATTTCCTTCTGTGTCCCTCCACAGGGTATTCAGGCAGGTAGTCTTGCAATTAATCTTAACAGCTCGTTCATTCATTCATCGCCCTTGATGTGCGATGCGAATGGCCTTGCCGGGTTCAGGCGGGCACAGCGGCGGGCGGGCTGCGGGAGGCCGCGCGGCGGCTGATGTGAGCCGCATCCCCGCTAGATGGAGTCCCCGGTACAGCGGCGTGCGGGACGCCGGCACCGCGGGCAGAGACGGCAGCGGCTGGAAGGGGAGGGAGGGCCCCTCGCCGGCATGCAACCCTTGCTGCCTGCACCACGCACTCCCCAGGAAAGCAACCCATCTCTTCTCAAATCACTGCTGCAGACTTGCCCGCAGCTGAGCCAGGATCAGATCCTTAAGGCTGTCTTCTTGATATCCTCCTGCCCCTCCACCTCCCCTCACCCCCACCCTCCCTTACTTTCTACAGAATATCTAGATACCAGGAAAATAAGGCCTGGCAAGGAACATATATATTTATTTATTCACTCTTTCCCCCTCCTGAACACGAAGGTGGGGTGGGAAAAAAGGCTCTTGGCTATTTGTGTTGTGACAACTGAGTTAGTTAATGTTGAATGCTTACGAACTATGAACTAACTGATGCCGAAGAGGTTAACTGTACCACAGAGTCTTTGTAAGACACCGGGTAAGGAGAAGTCAATGGAAGTTACACAGTGCTTAAGAGAAACAGAAAATTAGTGATTCTTACTTGCCTGAGGTAAGCATGAACCTCTAATGTCTTGATCATTGCGCAAAGACCCAGTAAAGAAGAGCAATCTTAACAGAAACCTCAAATTAGAAATAGGGCTTTTCATGTCAAAAAAATATCACTTGAAGTATGAGACGATGCCCATTAATTGAAAAGAATAGAAGGAAAACCTTTTCTTTAGTCTTCTTGGCAAAATACTTTTAAAATATCAATGATATTTTCCTAGTTTATTTTAAAATAATAAAAATAACACACACATATAAGAAAATAGAATGCTGTGTGGAGTAAAGGCAAAGATAGTAATGATTGCTAGTCATTTGTTAAAATGTGTAAATGAGATATTCTGCTTTTAACCTTATAATATGCTGCTTTTCCTGATTTAAAATCCTGGGAGCTATTTTTTCCTGTGTTGTCAGAAAAGGAATGTTGAGTGAAAGGACTGCACCAGTATTAGCTTCTGTACCACTTGTCTGAATTATTTTTATATGACATTAACCTTTTTATAAAGTTGAGAATATATTAATCACGTGGATAATTTAATATGCAGTTGTGATTTTTTTTTTCACTTTTGAAAGTGAGACACATAAGTGTTTGATGTCTGGAGGCATACAGTCTTCAAAATACTGTAAACTTCTTAGGGTAGGGTGCTCCTGAGACAAATTTGATGTGTAAAATGATGTGGTCTTGCAGGTGCTCTGTTTGAGATCTTTTTTCACTTGATGGCAGTCTGCTGTGATAATTCTAAAACTTTTAGGTTGCGTGTTTGTAAATGTGAAATGTGAATTTAAGTTCTGAGAACTAGAAGCTGACCGACAGACTGCAACAAACTGAATGGATGGTTTTCAATGGAACACGTTACACTAAATAACCTCAACTATTTTCATTGTAAATCAGAGTGTTTTCATATTTGCATGCTAGCTGTGTGAGAGACTGCTGGGTCTTTTCACTATTTCAGAGGTTCTTTTGAGTTCATGCTTTGATTTTCATCTTCAAGATTGATCAGCACATTGTTGTTGGTATTTTTCAAATGGCAATCTTACTGGATGGGGGGAGAAGCCGTGTGTCTGCACGTTCTCTGCATGTACTAGATGCTGTGACAGGGACAACCCAAAACAGGTGGGAGAGCAGAGTGTTGCCTCTCACAGTGGTGTAGTAGGCATTGCACCTCAGATGGTTCTGTTATCACTGTGGTAGAACTACATTTCTAATGGAACTCCCACAAAGGCTGATTTGGATTGTGTAGGTTGGTATCCTCCTTTTGTGTTGAAACAGGTTAGTAGTTGTTAGTTGATATCTAACTGATAGTACTAGCAACAGAGTGTGGGATACCTGAGTAGAGTTACCAACCCTACAGAGAAGCAGTGAGGCAACTGGAAGATGATGTAGGTGAAGTGAGCTTTGCAGTTGCACACATAGATTTGTGGAGAATAACGGGGAAAAATATCAAGTTATTCATAATTTGCTGGTGAGATATTGATGGGGCATGTGCTGCTCTGGGGAACTGCGTTCTGTTTACAACGCGACTGTGACTGTGCATGAGGATAGAAGGTCAGAGTGTGTACAGTCATTCATGTACCTCAGGCAACTTTGTGGTGGCACTTACAGTATATATAGCCATAACTTGGAATGTGGTTGTGATTAATGGGTTGAGTTTGGTAGAAGAGTGTGTGTAAACAAGGAAATGACTTTAAAGATGAAACATTGATTTTATTTGTGTAAAAATAAAACACATTTTTGTTGCCTTTTTTTCCTTTTGAGACCTAATGACAAGTTATCCTTGGAAGGGATGAAAATTGGTCATGTCTTTCCCCTGCATCTCTTGAAGTAGTGCATATCAGGCTAAAGAATTCTGTTTTCTTTTTTAGGTCTCTTACAGTCCTGAATTATGTATGTTTCTCTGTTGTTTGGATAGTTAAAACGCTGATGCTCTCTCTTGTTTTAATAATACAAATAGAAGGAATTCATTGTATTTTTGGGTCAGATTTTTCTGGCTTTGGAACATGTGAAAATTAAGGATAAAAGACCAATGAGAAACTTAACTTCTACAATTAATATTAACTACATTTCCACTACTAAATTCTCTTGAAGTAATTGTTCAATCCACTGCTTTTAAGAGTTTAATCTGTTTTATGGATATGCTTTTAGCTGTAAAATAGTGCAATAGACAGAAGAAACTTTCCTTGACCATCACCACGTTCCAGAACCTCACTTTGGGAAATTGGATAGACTTACATAGTTCCAAACTGTTTGGCTAGGAAGTGTGCTGCCTTTGATTTTGACATTATGTGGAAGGAGTTGGTTATTTGCCTCCTTACATAACGTATTTGTTTTTCATTAAACATTCTGATAAGGTCTTATTAAAGTACCATGTATTATTTATGGTATTTCATATGAAAATGAGCTGAAGGGAAAATTCTATCAGTTTAGTGCATTTGCAGAATAACAGCCTTTCTGTGATAGGTGAAAAGAAGAAAGAATGAAGAAAAGCGTGACATACTCCTGTCGGAACAGGAGACTGCTTAAGGCAGAGAGAAAGAATGGAGAGAAGGAGAAAGGATGTAGAGAGTGTTCATTTCTAATCCTTCCCACTTCCTCTTGCTCTGTGGTGTGTGTAATGGTGGTTTGTTGGTTGTTTTTTGGGTTCGTTTGTTGTTTGGCTTTTTTGTTTGTTTGTTTTCTTGTGATATGGAACAGCATAGATTACAGATTACTCTCTCTAGGCTGTTCTAGGAGACCACTCCATGGTAAACTGGAAAAAAAACATGGATATGTCCTAAGCCAGAAACCAGTCCCTGTGTTGCATGAGTGTTCTGATGTCGATTGCTGAGTTCTAAATACATTGGTTTTGTTATATTGATTGCTTTTTGAGAAAGAAAATTACATAACAACCAATTCTGCTGGAAAATTTTTGGATTTTGCATGAAGACTTAGTGGATCTAAATCAGTCTGTGAAGCTTGTGTGGGTGCAGGTATGTGTGCACTCATGGAGAAAGAAAAAGAATATTTTTTTCTTTTTTTTTTGATACAGTGTCTGAGTTGCAGGGACAGGTTTTGTGTCTATTTCCAGTATGTGGGAACTATTACTTGCTTTTAAGGGTTGATCTTAATGTCAAACCAGTTACGTTGTTGAATTCTCTTGTATGTGGGTTATTTACTTATTACTGTTAATGGTAAACTCTCGACCTAAGGTGTGGTTTTGCGAGAGCTAAATAGCCTATAAAATAGGTAATTTTAAAATCATCTGCAGTCTTTTTTAAAAGGAACCCCTTCAAAACCTCAGGTGGTGCTTTGAGGTTTGACCTTCTTTCCTGGAGAGTTAATATTTAATTCATTTGTCAAATTCTAATTAAAAATAGTAGTATATTCTGTTATACTTGAGTTCTATCTAAGAAAAAAAGAGATCTGTAATATAGGACCTCAAGGACAAGCTGTAATATAAATTATTTGATTTGCAGGTCACATCCTACTTTATTACATAAAGACTAACTANGCAAGAGTGGAATACTAATTTGAGGTATCACTCTCAAAGTGGAAAAGTAAACATTAAATTCTGAAAATTGCAAATGTAATTTTTCCATGTAAGCTGATAGGGCAGTCCTCTATAATAGATTGACTAGCTGTCAAACAGATTTGTAATTTTAGATGAGATGGGCTTTAGACCAATTTTAAGATACAACCTTTATCCAAGCCCGCTCCCCTCCCCCAGTAAAGTAGACCCAGTGTGCCACAGAATCTTATTTCATTCCTGTTTTTTTCTGCTGCAGTGGTTAACAGATATTTCACAGTTTCACTGTAATGCTTTTATAGGCTTCTCTGGGAAGCTAGATGGTGAATGAAACATAGATATCAAATTATTTTCTGTTTAAATAAAAAAGCTCCTTTCCTGATAGCACTGTGTATTTGCAGGAATCTTCTGGACTAACCAAGATTCTTTCCCATTCCCACTTTGTGCTTTATAGTTTTGTTCTTGGAAGGGGAAAGCCCTTTTTATGTCAGGTGTGAGTCCTGTGAGGGAGGGGGGGAAAAGTGTGTGTGCGTGAGTGTGTATGCGTGCGTGCAGAATCATAACAGGCATTCAGTCCCCGCTGGGCAATGACACTAATTGCCCAGATCTCGTGGATGCCTGTGATGCAGCACGCTCACTTTCTCTCCTTCCCTATCCTCTCCAGGGATTTTTAAAATGCAGTATTTGAATTTTGGTGAGTGGTAAAGACCCTGCCCTAGGACCCATTTGACAAATGAGAAGCTGTGCAGCATCAGCACCAGCCGACTGAGCCTCACTGAGTCAATCTCTCTCTCTCTCTACTAGTCAGCAGCTACTGTTGTGAGACAAGCTTCAGCTCTCTGTCATTGAGGAAGTTCCATTTGCTCATCAATAGGCTGCAGGCTGTGTCTTCTTTTTTTCCTCTCTGTTAAAAATTCGTAGTTTAAATCTACCAAGTTGCCTTAGCTGACAAATGAATGTAGAGATCTAGCGCTGGGGAAAAAGAGGCATTCAAGAAATACTGTTTCTTACTTAAATAATCAGAAGGAAAAAGGCATAGTGACAAGATAGGGCAAACGTGCTTGCATGCAAGCCCCCTCACTTGTTCTACGTAGACTTCAGAGCAACACCATGCAGCATCCCCTTACGGGTGCAACCTGCGTGGCACTGCCGAATGTGGGCATGTGTCCCCAGCTCTCCTGTGCCTTGACTTTTATGTACTTACAGCAGGTAAGTTTCCTTAACTTTTTCTTCTCCTATAGTGCCTGCTTTGTCAGCATCGTTTGGGGGATTTGTAATCTTGGAGGTATTTTCTGTGTGAATAGACTGTAGAAATGTCTCCCACTGTGTGGAGTGCATGTTGTGCCTCCACTTAGAAATGGTGAAAGTGAAAAGAAAATATGTTTTAACAGAGCATCAAGCTTTTGCATACTGCCTTTTTTTTTTTTCTTCGATGTCTTTATTGGTGCTGTTTATAGATATTTAGCACAGTACTTTGCGTTTCTCGTGGATACTGTAGCAGAGTTTCAGCCATAAAGGACTGCTCTTTATTCACTTGCAGGCATAAATTATACTTCTAATGTAAATGTGCCCATTGGCAATTTTGTTTTAAGCCTTCTTTGAAGCCAGGAATTTTAAGTCTGTGTTGAAACGTGCTGCTGATTAAAATCAAGCTGATTTTTTTTTTAGTTTGCAGAGAGAAAAAAGATTTCTAAAGCTGTATCTGTGCAGACTTAATACTTGTCACTGAAGTATATAAGAATGGATTTTTTTTTTTTTTAAAAAGGGTTCTAATACCAGCAAAATAATACCAGTTTCTAACCCATTTGGGGGATATTTTTTTTTAAAAAAAAAATTCATTTCATGTGTTTTTTTCTTCTAGGAGTGCTTAAAATATTTCCATCCCTCTCCCCAAATTATTTAGTATTTGGAACCCTCTCTCAGTTATCACATGAAATAATATTTTTTTAAAACTCATGTTTTGGAATTATCTTTGTGTTCTACTTCTCTATTTTATAACTGAGTCCACCATTATAGAGAGTCATCTAGTATCTGAAGCCAAGACAGAAATATGTTAGCATGTAAAAAAATGATTAACCCTGTTTATTCTGTTACTTTCTGCAGAAAGTTCAGGGGAGGAAAATGCTCATGCCTACTGTAGCATATAGGGATATTTCTGCCAACTTCCACTACAGTAGTTTATACGTATATTGACTTCCCTGAGACAGTCTCTAACTTTATTTCTGTAATTACAAATGCTTCGGAGATGCTTTACAGTATTTCTATTTGTTCCTAGAGATGAAAGAAAATAGATTTAAAGATTCTTTTTCTTTCAGAATATTTGTTTTGTATTACTGCAGAAAGACCAGAACTCTAGTATTTGCAGGGCATAAACCCTTTTGTAGCTCTTTTTCCTTCAGTAGTGTAGTATAAACCGTTTCTGACTTACAGCTGTGAGTGCATAATAAAAGATTCCTGTATACGCCCTAGATTATACATGTATGTGGGAGGGATTCATATGCCTGCAATTAAAATTTGCATCAGATAAATATGATATCTTTAATATTTAAATAAATTGTGTTTCATAACTAAAATGTATGTTCTTAGTAGTTCTGTGTTCTGGATACATTTTGGAAATGACATTTATAGGTCAGCTTTAATGGTCCAGTGTGACTTGTGCACTTAGTGATTGTATGCAAAATGAAGTTCTGTATTTTGTTGTGTTTGTTCTTTTGAGTTTGTATGTTAAAGATGCAGGTTTTGAAAGGAAAAATGTGAATTAAGGTGAGAGGTCAACATGGCCACACAAGGAGTTGATAAAGAGTAACATAAAGGTGAGGTTAGGTGCTATAATAACCTTCCTGTGTGAGCTATTGCAGTATCATTATGCAAACACATCTATAGTATGGCACTGCTTTAAGATTTAAGAAACTGTGCAACCATAATGGTTACATTAAAATACTGAATTCAATTCCATCTATTCCATTTGAGAGAAAGATGAGAAGTGATTGCTAATGCACTTACAAAGTGCTATATCTAGCGGATAATTTTTAACTCTTTAAGTGGATTAACTGCCACACTGGAAGTATCCCTTTTTCTATTTTTTTAAATGTTAGCTTTCTTGTCTGATTAATCCTATTGTCAGTTTAGAATCATTGTGTCTCCGCTAATCACAATTACATGTAAGTTAAAAAGTTATCTGAATTCCTGGTGATAATCATGCAGTTTCAAAATGCTGTGCTTGTTACTTCTTTTGGATGCTAGTTGGCATTGTAGTTATTCTGGGTTCCTAGAGAGTTAGATAGTTGCCATCCTAATTGAGATATAATTTATTATTTAATTTCTCTGGTTGAGTTTTCCTTTAGAAGCAATATTACTTTATCTCAAAATTATTCAGAGAGTCCTGTGGTGACATCACTTCCAAAGCTAACATAACATGGTTCTAATTTTAAAGAGGAAAGGACAAAAAGTGTTTCATATTGTTGAAAAACATTCAATAAACTTCCACCATGACAGTCTACTTGGTTTTCCTGAGTTTTTCTTTTTCTATTTTCCCATATCTGATATGTCTTGTATGTGCAGTGCAAATACCACTGTTTCAGTGAAACTGTAAATGTCTTTCTCACTCTGTAAAGTTGTCTATTGATCTTAAATACTGGTAACCTAAAAGCTTTATCTGGCAACTTAATGACTAGTGATTCCCCCCTGCCTGTGGACCCTGCAACCAGCAGCATATAGACATTACATGAACCCATTGAGTATTTTTTTTTTCCTTCTAAAAATTCCACTTTAGCTATGTCTGCTCAGTTCCACCTCTCTTAAAATGAATTCAGACATCTGTATTACAAGTGAGCTTGCTCTCAGTTGTTAAACTTTACTATGTGTTTAGAATCTATGAAATAATGTATTCTTTAATTTTGTGTGCAGCTGCTGAACATGCTGGCGTTCTGTCACACGTGAGCTTTAGAACTGGTTATATGTCTTTCTTGAAAGACTGAACAGGGTATCACACTCTTCTCAAGATGGACAGGCCAATCTTTCTGTCAGTAAATATTTATGTAGCCATGAGGGTGATCGTTTTCTGTGGAGCAGTAATAATCATTTGGCAAAGTCTGTGTTTTGGTAGTCATTTTTAATTGGCTATTATTTAGTTGCTAAACTAACACTGCTGGGCCAGCTTGTTCAGTATAAATGGATAAATTCTTTTCCACAGCATATGCACAGAGGTGCTTTACTACTTTATTGAGAGTTAGAAACTTAAGTATTTGCTCTGATGTCTTCCAGATTAAGCACATATATAATGTTTTAAGAGCTAAGTGAGGAACCGATTTTTTTTTTTATAAACAGTTTGTGCATACAGGATGCTTTAACTATAAACATTTAAAGCCTAACTGTTGAGAATAAAGTCGAAAATAAATAAAGTACAGAGGCCTAGTTCATATTATAAATAAACTCTCAGTAAGATGCTAACTTGAGAAAGCCAAGAGAAAAAAACTTAAGGATGCCTCTGAGTTAGTTAAGCTATTTGAAACGGTCCAAAATGAATTGGTTGTTCTCTCACTAATATGCTTCTGACTTTCGAAATCCAGAAAGAGTTTTCAATCAACATTAAAACCAAAATGACTGTATCAGTGGTAGCAACGAACGGGAGGAGATAATACAGTTTTGATTTGGAAGTTTTTACTGCGTCACTATGAAGATAGAGACGCTTGGGAGAAGTGTAATGCTTTTGGGTTAGAATTTTCCCTAGTGTCAATATTTAAAGATATAGGAAAAGGCAACTTGGATTTGCAGTGCACCCTATCATTTGATACTATTTTATGATGTTTGAAATATTGAAATAAATCGCTTTTCTCTTCTTCCCCTTAACGTGACACAACAATGCAAGAAATCGTTTCTGACCACAAGCTTACAGCAACTTCTAGCACAAAGCAATTTTTGCAGCAAAATTTTCACTGCCAGTAAAGTAGGATTTAACACAAATTAATGGAGACTGAGTTCTATTAACTGGCCTTTCCTTATGGTACACGTTTGCCTGGTCATGGAGGTTATTGAGGTGGTGTTTTCTGAATAAAGTAACAAAACCAACTGTTGTTTTGGAACATCACATAATGTTCCATGTCATAATGTACAGTGCTGCTGTCATTATTTTTATTTTTATTTTTTTTCCTTTTTGTCTGTTTAATGATGATAGATGTGCTTTGGTTTAAATAGTGAAGTGGTTTGTACAAAGGGTAATTCCTCTTAAATGGAGCAATTGCTCATAGTGGACATTCACAGATCGAAAACAATTGAACTGAAACTTCAATATCAACCTTTTTTGTCTCTAACAGGAAAGTAGTTCGTGGTATAGCTCATGTATCAATGATGAAAAGAATCTACCATGAAAACAAAACAAACCCCAACAACACCCCCCCTACACACACCCCCATCTCTACCCCAGTGATTCCATTAGTGCTTACATGGTAAATTAGCATAATTTTATTTGAGCCTTCAGCATTATGACTATGGAGAAAAGCTGAATTCCCCACTCAGTTACTGATGTCATGCTTCTGGATCTGATGATTTATAGGAGTCTGAAAGACTTTTATCATATTCTTTCTTCATGGCTTAATTCAATGTTGATTTATTTGGTAGCTTTTTCAATTGATGTAGTCAATAGTGTCAATAATGGAATAAGGATTAGAACAGATTGTCTTAGTGCTAAATTTGTGTAAAGAATTAAAATGGATGAACAATTCCTGGATACAGCTTACTGGTTTTATAGACCACAAACACATCTACTGCTGAATGCCACCATCGCAGTTACAGTTCTAAATGCGTGTCTTTTACATTTTATACTTTAGTGAGTCTTCAAAGGTGTATTGGTTGAATTCAATAACTGATGTTTTATGATGTTTAAACATATCATGAGTACACTGCTTTTCCTTACTCTGTGCTCACCTGTAAAATAAGTTAATCTCATGAAAATGTGAAGCATCTGTTAGCTCACAAATTGGAATCCTTGCACGATTTTGTTTCTCAGTCTGTTATTTCATGGCAATTTTCATGTGAGAACATACAACCCCTGCTTATGACTGCATGAGTGAAAAGAAGTCCACGTTACTAATGCTCACTCACCATCTGTTTTTCTTACAGCTGGGCCTTGAATAATTGTCCAGTAGCTGATGGACTGAGGGTAGGCAATCTTTTCAGGGTTTTATGATTCATTTAACCAGCTTCACGCTCCCAGAGAAACATAGTGCTTGTTTATTGTTATGCGCAGGGTAAAAAAAATGTGCTTTGTCAAATAAATTGTAGTACCTCCTTAAAACAAAACAAAACAGAAAAAAAAAGAATTGCTGTGCTGCAAACATCATGTGGCTGGGTTTGCACCTAAGGGGGCAGTGTGGCACTCCGAGGGGATGGCAGAGGTTGAATTGAGCAGTCCTCAAAAGGTGCCAGTGTGACCGTTGCGTCCAGAAGTGCTGTTAATGCGGAAGCAAGGAGTGATGTCTTGATGTACTGTTTAGCTTAATTAGGGTAAATAAGATCGTTTGCTATTCATCAGTAAACTTCGAAGCTTTCATTTGAGACTGCACCACAGATTCAAAACAGATTCCAGTGTTTACATATCTTTTGTCTCACAAGAGCTGTTTTGCTGTTTTCTGGAGAGGAATGCGAAGTGGCTTAGTGATCAAGTGCTATAGCAGTACTCGTTCTGATTAAGAGCTAGTTTGGGGCATTTAACTACAGCCTTGTCAAACAAGGTCAGTCCCTTGAACAATGGTGAGAGGAGGTACTTTGGTTAAGTACTCTTCTAAGTACTAGAAGAACCGGGGGGGTGTGTGGTGTGTGTGGAAGAAAGAAAGAAGAAAACAACCTCAGGCACAAAAATCCCCCGACCAACCAGAATCAGTTAAGAAGGTTACTTCCTACTCTGCAATACAAGACAAGAGCAGTTGCAAAGGAGCTTCCATGTAGCAGAAGCAGGTGAATGTTTTTGGCTTAGAATAATTGTTTATATAACTGAGGTCTTTGAACCTTTTGAAACACTTCAGTTGGAAAGTCATGACTGGATTTTCGGTTGTGAGGGATTCGTAAGTTGTCACTCTTCATTGATATTTGTTAAGCATGTATATGGATGGTTATTTTCTAGGTTAAAATAAAAATAATAAATGTGATGTGGTATTTTATGCCAAGAAAAGTGTGTGGTGGTTATGTAAGCAGGGGTTTCTCTCAGGGCAATGAGTAGACATTTCATTAGTTCATTTAGGTTTTCTTTAACTAATAGCCATGCAATACTAGACTAAAGTTTTCTTTGTTTTTTCAATGTGCATATTTCTGAACCGGTGTGTAAATACTATCAGTACGTTAATATTGAATTCTCTTTTAAGTATTTTTTAAGTGTTTAATATATAGTATAACCACAAGTGATGACAAGTGACATTAGAATTTATTGTCCTGTTTTATAGAGTTAGAATAATGTTAATAGAAAGAAGTAGTCAACAACCTCTAAGAATCCTTCAAGCTTTCCTGCTTTTTAAAGGTGTATGTGCGATTGATTTATCAGTTTTAAAGTGTGATGTGTAGTACAAGAGCTCTCCTGAGGAACTCCTGTCATTTCTCTGCTAGCATTGCCTCTGAGTTGCCTAGTGCAGCGCCACTGACTTCTTTTACCTTTTCTTTCCCCTCCTACTCTGTCAGTGCAGCAGCCCAGTGAATTTAATTAGAGAAAATAGCATATCTAATGTCTACAGTATCCTGAGTAGTTGTAGTTGGGCCTTTGGTCTTTTGCACTATAGCAGACTCCAGCTGTGGAGAGATCTCGCTGTGTTTTGATCCTGCTCTTTCTCATTGTGTTGAACACATGCAGAATCAAAATTAGATACTGTAGTAAGAACTGAAGCTTTCAGTGAATTATTTTTTGTTCACCATGAGTCACTGATTTATATTTTTTCCTGCAGATATGGAAAGAAAATGTGTGGTATTGTAGAATTGAAATACTTAACATGTTCAGATGCTCATAAATAAGAATCCATCTTAGACCATTTTTTAAATTTACCTTTTGAACTCTTATATCAAAACACACCAGAAATCATTCACCTTCCTATCAGTAACATGTTGACTATTCTTTTTTTTNTTTTCCTTTTGGTGACTGCATAATTCTAGTACTGTCATCTCAGGTGTATTTGAGGTGTGTATGTGCTTATAGTTATGATATGCCTTACCTCAATTCCTCACTGACACTAAATTTTATTATTATTATATAGTTTTAAAAACTGTTTCTTTGGATTTGCTTATCACAGCCTCTCAGAGCTATCCTCATTATCCTTACTTGGCAAATAAACCCTCTAGAGATTAAATTGTCATTTGCAGATATTGATTATGGGCATGAAACTTTCTTCATAAACAAGAAGTTTTAAAACACGTTTTAAAATATAAGGTTGTATTTTCCATAATGGCACTGTCTTTCCTAACATAGCATGGATTTAAAATATTTGTTTGAAATAAGTTTTGGTAAATACAGAGGGGGAATAAAAGAACATGTTGAAAGTTCTATTAGAGAATAAGGTCTTGTCAAAACAGAACTAGTGTGAAAATGTGGGGTTGAAAAGAAGCCAGGCAGCCCATATATTCCATGAATGTCCCCTCCTTTTTTAAGCTTTTTCTCCTTGTCATGTGTTCGTCCTATCACTGGGATGTTACATGGCTGCATAGCTCAATTAATGCTCTGTGGCAGGAGGAGGAAAAAAATGTCTCTCTTGTCAGAAGTGAAGTTATTTACTTTCAAAAGCTGACAGAATAGCACTGCAGGGGCTTCATTTATTTCCGTTCAGAATGTCATTATTGTGTAATGCAGAGGGACTTTTGCATGCATTGCAGGCTTATTCTTGTAATCCCTAGTCTGCTGGATGGCTGTGTAAGTGTAAAATGGCACACTGAAACGTTTCCCTATTCCGACTTTAACTCACTTTTTGCAAAACTGCATTCCAAGTGTCTTAAATATTTACTGCTTAGATGGCGAGAAATGCGTGTGTCAGCGGTGCTGGTGCTTGATGCATTCAGACTCATGCTCTGGCCTAGCTGGAAGACTGATTGTATCCTTAGTTACCTTTCTAATGTGTGTCATTTTTCCTGATGGGCAGCGTATAGTTTAAGATGGCTTTTTCATATTACTCTCTCTGTCATACTCCTTAGTTTTTCCAAGTCTAGCCTCAAAAGGAATATTTTAGTGCAGAATGTTTTACAAAAGAGCGCTATTTCATTTTGTACTTCTATTGTATTGTGTGTGCTTTTGATGCAAGTAAATAGCTTTGATGTTGCCTATCCATGTTCAGTGTGTGTCTCTGCAAAAAGACAGGAACGTTCAGAAATTGCAGTCCCAAGAGTTGTGATTTATTTTTCCCGTCCCATTGCTATGCCATCTATTCCATCTCCACTTAGGATGTGATGCTTAGCACGTGCAGGTGAGATTGCCTGTTGCTCTGATGGTACCCCTGAAGTACAAACACTGCCAGGGCTGACTGCAGGAGTTCTTCACGCCCAGACACTGTCCTTCTTTCTGCCTACTCTTAAAAATGCTCCAATGAAAAGTGACTTGGTTTGCGAAGGAGTCATATTTTCAGTGATAGTTGATTTTGTTTATTTTTTATTAATATTATTTTTAAGACTGACTCCAGTTTTCGTTTCAAGTGGTAAACTAAATGGATTTTTAAAATCCAAAGTGTTTTTGTTATTATTAGTTTTCTTTGAACACAACCTGCCTTTAAATGAAGGGAGAAGGATTCTATTTCTAAATGGGCTTGCTTACTTACTTTTCCTTTATTTGCAGGCATAAAATCCAATAAATTGCTATTGCAGTTGCTGGGCTTGGGGGAGAAAAAGCAGAGGAAAAGTACAAAGCTATTGGGAAGCGTCAAACACGGAGAATGATGAAGTACGTTTCATAGCAGCCAATTCCAACCCCAAAATCCCTGTTGTGCAGGAAGGCTTTCCAGCTCACACAGGAAATTCAGCCATTGCACAGCACAGTGTTAATGATTTATACACACCGCACCGCTGCTTTTGTTCACTAGCAGAGCCAGGTTGTGTTAATAAAGGAATTTCAGGGAAAAGGGTCCCGGCATGCTGAGTTGTTTTGCTCAGTGTGGTGAATGCTGCCTTCATAAATCAAAGGAATTTAGTGCTTTACAACCTTTCAGAGCTGCTGAGGGTGGTTGGTTTTTTTCTTTTTTTAATCTGATTCACCTAGGAATATTTTCATTTCTTTTCTATAAAGAATGAATGAACTACTGGATGAGATCTATCTCAGCTGTTTTAGGGTTGATTGGTTTGCTTCACAGTGGCATTATACTTCCATTTGTTTTCCATTTGGTATTTGTACTTTATGGTTGTGTCTATGGAAAGAGGCTGGAGTGGGTTTATTAACATAAAGAGATGCAGATCACATTATATTCTGTCCTAGAAAAAAACTAAATAAGATGTAAAGGTAAAATACATTTGTAGTAAACAAAGCAACTTTGTTTTCTTTATCTACAATAAAAAAAAAAAACAAC
>VWYK01028581.1:8940-28298 GCA_013399775.1 Semnornis frantzii | reverse complement strand
CTAGACTCCTCACCAGCTTTGTTATTCTTCTTTGGATATGCTTCAGCACTTTATTGTCCTTCCTGAAGAGTAAGAAGATCTCTCATCTCTCCAGAAGCACTGAATGGCAGCCTGGAACACCAGAGACTGCTGCTGGGTCAGAACAGATCTGTGCAATTGCTGCAGTGGACTATGACCACAGATCTTCACAGCACTCTGTAGTAAGTTTTACTTTATTTTGGGCTAGAAACCATTCTCTTTCTGGGGAGGAATATTTCATATATAGCTTTTGCCTTTAGGACAAAGTGGAATATACTCATTACTACTTTAAAAGACGGTCTTATCCTGCTACTATTCTATGCACAGGCTTAGTTATGTAGTACTGTTTTTTTCCATTGCTTTGCTCCCCTCTCCCCCTCCCCTGGGCTCACTGCTGTTGCAAGAGAAGTTAATACATGCGCTCAATATGTATTTTACCAGGTTGTCATTAGCATCCCCTCAGAGTGCTCAGCTCTAATGATTCCCAGGCCCTGTGCACCACATTCCATTTTTAGACCCATTATTTCCTATGCAGAGCCATGAGCACAATGCTGGCCCTGCAGCTTGCAGAACCTTAAAACAAAGAGCAGACCCCCAAAGTGCTGAAAGGGTAGTGAGGTTTCTGGGAAGATAGGTAATTCCACAAACTGTGTTGCCTTTTAACCCTGCTGTCAGATTAAGAAAGACAGCAAAGTTCAGGCAATCTGAGCTGGCAGTAAGTTGTCATTGCTCCTTCTAGACCTGCTGAAGAGAAATAGGGCCAGCCTGGAAAATGCCTTCTTCCATACGATCCAACAGCTACATTTCTGTCTAATCTTGGATTGAATTTTTAAGAATTCCCCTGTTTGTCTGCAACTGGTTCTTCCTCCACAAATTATCCTGCAGTTATACTGCATGTGAAAGAGCCCACACTCATTCAAACCTGACAGCCAGGTGTGAAAAAACCTGATCTGGGGCAAAAAGGTAGAGTACACACATATTGGAGTCTAATAAGTGCTTGGAATTAAGTCCCTTACAGAAGCTGGCCGAAGCCCTGATTTCAACATCCAGTTTTGGTAATGTAAATGCTGAGCTATAATGCATACTTCTAGTGAAAGACGGGGAATGTTCAAGAAGGCATCTAAATTCCTTTGAACAGGGCAGCTAACACCTTCAATGTCTTCTGGAATGGTAAAACCAGTGACTGTGGGGTGGCAGGATGAGTAATCTAAAATCTGAGATCAGGTATGGAAACACTACAACTACAGGCTTTTGTAATGGTAGAGCAGGGCTACAAAGATGATGAGGGGACTGGAGTATCTCTCAAACAGGGAGACGTTGAGACCTGGGACTGTTTAGCCTTTAGAAGAGAAGACTGAGAAGCAATCTTCTCATTGCTTATCGATATCTAAAGCTGCAGGGGTGAGGGGGATTCTTTTCAGTGGCCAGATTCTTTTCAGGGGCACCCAGTGATAGGATAAGGGGCAACAGACATAAATGAAAATAGGAGGTGCCTCCTAAACACAAGGAAGAGCTTTACTGTGAGGATGCTGGAACACCAGACCAGGATTCTCAGAGAGGTTGTGGAGTTGCCTTCTCTGGAGACATTCCAAACATGCCTGTACATTGCAACCTTGGGCAACATGCTCTGGGTAACTTTAGCAGGGTGTTTGGATTAGATGATCCCCAAAGGTCACTTCAAACTCCCACCATAATGGGATGCTGTGATTCTATGGTGACTCCTCGTGGTGCTCTAACTGCTATGGGAGAACTTTGCTTGACTTTCTACTACGAAGGAAGATGAGACAATGAATATAAACCCCTACATATCCTTCACACTGCAACTACTCCTCAGACAGCTGTCATATACACCTCCAAATAAGCTATATACCTTGTAATGATTTTAAGAGTCTAAACCAGTGGCAAATAGTTCTTGTTTTCGAAATATACCAATATTTTCCAAGTACAAAGTGCATTCAGACCACCAGTGATTAGTACTCATGTAAAAATATCAACATCAATATTGGTGGATTAGCACTAGCAGGGAATGAAGCTGGAAAACAGCAGAATGAGAGGCTGATTCAGTGGGTTTGCAGTTTTTCTAGCTACAAACATCTCAGAACAAGCACCGCTGGATATGCTATTAACCTTCCCCCTCTTTCTTGCCTCCAAAATTCAAACCTGATTCAAATCATCTCAATAAGGAGAAAAGAAAAAAAGATGTTCACTGTAAACATAGCACATCTCTCCCAAACTCTTGAGTTTATTTCAAATTAAAGACATTTACCTCCTTCACAAACAAATTTTCTGCTCTTTGTTCTGCATCTTCAGGTACAGAAGGATACAGCGTCCTGATTTCCAGTGAAATTGTGTCTGTCTGGCAAGAAACGACATAAAAAGGGACGTTAGTCACAGTGACAGAGCAGCAGCTTTGTGTCATGAAGAGGTTAAGAACCTGATGATTATGGCTTATGTTTTTCCATCTGTCACACAACCAATACACAGGCATACCAACCACTACAGCCCAGCTCCTGCCCACACATGACACTCAGTGCTATCAGCTAAAGCATTAATTACAAGCTAGAGCAGTGCTCAAAGTGATTTCCGGGAAGAAAGTTCTTCCAAGCAAACTTGATACGGCCTCTGAGTTTTTTATTTTTAAATCAGAAAAGTCCTTAGGTCTTCCTTATATCCTCTCCCAGAAACACAGGCCAAGTCCAACAGTGTTATCAGCTTCCCCTGCTTCCCTTCTGCATCTCCTGCCTCTCGACCAGCAATACGAAGCAGAACTAAGCTTTGCCTCTTTAGAAGGAGAAATGAGGAGCAAAAAGACTGTCACAGGACCAATCGATGGTCAGAAAGCAAGTGGAACCAGGCAACAGCTTCTCAGGGGGCGTTTCCATCCACAGCTGCAGACAGCAGAGTGAGACTTGCATGGAACTCCCAATATGTCCTACAATCTTCTGTCAGACTCCACAGACAATGCCCAGAAGAAGCCTTTTTTTTTTTTTTTTTTTTTTTTTTTTTTTTTTTTTTTTTTTTTTCCCAAACACCCCCTCTTTGTGTTTTTTTTTTCCCCAAAAGCACCTCCTGGATGAGTTGCTTTGCCAGGACCCACAGCAGGAAACCACAGAAAGAAGTGGACATCCAGCAGGTCTCCATGGGGAGTCAATCTTCCCTTAGTTCTCACCAGCCCTACGAGAGGTCTGGGCCACCAGCAGTGCTCCTCTCTGTGACACAAGGCCTCCATGCCAAGGTTAGGCAAGGCTGCCATTTCACAAAGGTCATGAGAGGCAGTTTTGGGGCATTTTCAATTACTCCAGAGATCTGACCGATTCCTTTTCTCTGTTATAAGAGGTGAAAACAACCAAGCCCAAACTCCAGCATACCAAGCGTGTTCTCAGTTACACCAGTCAAGTCAATGAAGGACTGAAGTCAAGATGAATCTGACCTCCCAAACTCATTTTCTCCTTTACAGAAAGGCGTATGATGTTCAGAGGAAGGTCTATGGCATACAACAATCTCCAGTCTCAGATTAAAGACTGACATTTCTTCTCCACAAATCAAAGTACTCAAACTCTACATAACAAAAGCCTGGATATCACTGACTGCATTTCTCTTTACAGCTTACATGGACTACCCAGATTCTCTCTGCTACATTCTATATAACTAATTATGAAATAAAAATGCAATGCAAACATCATGGGATTCCCCAAACATTCCGTTTCATCTGGATAGCTCAGGATATAATGTGATTAACAGACTTTGGATCCTATAAACAACAAATGCTGCCTTGTAGACACCACAAAGTTAAAAATAATAAAAAAAAA
The DNA here is from genome assembly GCA_013399775.1 of Semnornis frantzii. Lineage (NCBI taxonomy): Eukaryota > Metazoa > Chordata > Aves > Piciformes > Ramphastidae > Semnornis > Semnornis frantzii. Next base: position 24,471 of record VWYK01028581.1, on the reverse strand, counting down.
ATCCTCTTTTTCCTGCCAAACTAAGTGCAGTTCCCTATAGGTGGGTTCCTGGACTCTATCCAGTTGTCTTACCAAAGCCTGTGTGCAGTGAAGATTTACACAATCATTTGGGTTATGAGTAAAAGCAGATGAAGAAGTATGAATTTTCAGGCCATATTTAGTAATAGTGAAGATGTCTGAACCCTTGATTGCACAGGGACTTCCCAGAAGTATCCACAGCCTCTAGAACGTGCTTTCATTGCTTCTACTTCACATGTACATGACATTTTAAGTGCCCTTTTTGAAGTCGTCACATAAAGCAGCAATCCCCAAGCCCCACTGAAAACCCCTGGGTGCTCCTGAGGTCCATGACAGGCAGTTCTCCCACAAAGCACACACACAGTCCTTCCATGACATCACTGCTGCTGATCAGCTGCCATCTCCAGACCAAGGCAGGGTGGAGGCCAAAGAGAATAGATGTGTGATGCACCCTATACCTCTCATGGACCCTACTGGGATGGTGACTAAGCTGCAGAGACCAACCGCCTCTTCTGCTGGTCCATAACAAAACTTATCTGCTCCATGTGTTACACAGAAGATACTTTCCCCCCCTTTTTCCCCCTTCTTTTCTTTTCTAAAGACACATACTAAGGATTTATTTTTTATCTAATATAACACTTAAAAAATTATAGAATCATTTCAGTTGAAAGAGACCTTTAAGATCATCAAGTCCAATTACTCTTGTCAACCAATATAAAAAAAAACCCAAACCAACAAAAACCACCAACCAAGACAGCTAAAATTTGCCTTAATGGGGTCGTTGTGCCTTTCTTCCCTTATACAGCTTGTTAAAAAGAACACAACCTGCAACTCACTTTCCTTCTCAACAAGACTGCCCTTGAAACTACAAAAGAGTCATGCAAAACAGAAAAAGCAAAGCTGGTGGTCTTTGAGACTTTGCCAAAGAATATCACAGGTTTCTTTACCTAGAATTGGGATGTTGAAAAATCTTGTGAATTGCTATATTTAAGCTTGTTTTAGAAACAATCAAGCACTTCCCTTCTGAGAACGCTCAACCACTGCACTGCAGAAGCCTTGCCACAAAATCACTTCCTGTTCATCACCAACTACTTCCAAAGTGAAATGCTCTTACAGGCAGATCAGGTCAACTACGTCTTCACCAAAACATTTTTACTTTGGAAAACTACATTTCAACCACAAAGTGCTTCTGAGATAGCCATTAAAAATAATAATAAAAAAAATAATAAAAAGGGGTTTATTTAGAGAATCCAGTATTTATAAATATGCTTTGAACACAGTCTAATTTTGCAGTGTTTGGGCAATCATAGCCATTGTCTGCTCAAAGCAGGGGCCAAAACAATCTCACTTGTGTATGCAAACTCTGAGAATCAAAAAATGCAGCTATCAGCCTAAAACATTAATTCTTCTGGATTATGTTTTTAATCTATTTTTGCATAACTATCCTCTGTCCACGAAGGATTTCTGGCATTCATGTCCCATTTGCACCACCTGTTGGTCCCATGTGCAGGATTAGGGATAAGGTACAATTTAACTAAGGCTTTCACTTGCTACGACCATTTTCTACAGTGAAAGCCACAAGTTAATATTGCTCTATATCAACAGTTGATCAGGAATGTTTTCAGACAGTGTCTAAGTCCCACCAACACGGTGAGTTTAGTGTCTGAAAATGTAGCTCAAACTCCATTAGCTGTTTCAAACATTTCAGACAGCATTTAGTCTGAAAGCATGTTACTAGTGGTTAGGTCTTCAGAGAGATGCATCAAAACCGACCATATTTACTTCCTGAAAAGGCAGCCCTTCCAAGAGAGCTAACCACACACAGGCAGAAACGTTGGTCTATGCTAACATGTAGGTTCCACCTCTCTAAAGAAAAGTTGTTCAGTCCCATTTTCATCTAAGGCATTTATTTAACATGATGAAAACCTGAAATGAGTTAGTACATCAAATTTAAAAGCAAAATAAGGTGCAACTCTGCAGTACAAATACCATCACGCAAATGCTGTTGCCAGGCCTCCAGACAGGCTGCTGTGCCAGCACAAGGCCCACTGAGGTCAGAATGTGGGGCAAGGTGAAGAGAAAGCAAACTCAAAATATTTTTAAAGGGCAGATTTTGCCCCATCACTCACCAAACCACATTAGGTGTGAGAGGTTGTGCTCTGCTCATAAAGTGATTGCTTTGCTACCTGCATTAGGAAGTTCTTTACAGTGAGGGTGGTGAAACACTGGCACAGGTTGCCCAGGGAGGTTGTGAATGCTCCCTCCCTGGAGGTGTTCAAAGCTAGATTGGATGAGGCATTGAGCAACCTGTTCTAGTGGGAGGCACCCCCGCCTATGTTGGGGGTTGGAACTAGATGATCTTTGAGGTCCCTTCCAACCTAAACCATTCTATGATTATCTCTATTTAGAGTTGTAGCACATGCCTCCAACTCTAAATACCTCTCACTTTCCTGTTCCTCTTCCTTGCACATCAAGCATAGCCATATCCCAGTATCCATGAGAACAATAGACTTGAATTCTGCTCCTCTAAGGATGAGGAGATGCTGCCTATCACATGGGAAAGTGGGAGTGAAGTCATATGCTATGAAGAGAACCCATGACCTCACGACTGTAACTCTCTGATCTCATAAATAAATCTGGTTTACAGGGTTATTTCCAAGGAGGATCTCAGTCCTGCTCTTAGAGCTGTCCCTGTGGCACTCCATGTGAAGAGGCAGTGTCATTTTCTCTTCTTGCACTCTCCTCTTGAAGATTCGTCTGATTCTGTTGTGCACTTGTCTCCCAACAAGCAATGTTAGTCCCTGCACAACACCTAGATAGCAGAGGCTTCACAATCTGAAAACTGGGGACATTTTGTCTGTTCCTTGTTCAGAGCTGAAAAGAAGGAGCCTGGAAGCACTGAAGACTGCAGTGATGGAGAGTGCCAGCACTGCACAACACAGGTCTTCATCTAAGGTCTATATGACACTTGGAGGGCACCTAGGTGGGCTTTCAAAAGCCTGAAGAGCCAAGGAGAACACATCAGACTGAACTTCAACAGGTTTTGCATTACACATGTAAAATTTGCCATCTTGTACTACGATTAGGCAAGGAATCGTTATTTCTATGGCAAGTTCATATCAGACATTCAGCCAGACTGATACAACTAGCTTAAGAAAGTCTAAGTTCCATTTATCAAAGAGCTTTAAAAGACAGTAAGTGAGGAGGGAAGGAGGAATAATTTTCAGGAACCAGGGAGTTTCGCTTGCTTTTATACCACATCAAATTGAAGTCAGCTAAATAGTTTCCTCTCCCTTTTCATGACAGTTACATGTATCAACATATTGTTAACAGGTATTTAGTTACTAAACCTCCACAAAAACAAAGGCACGGGCAAAGGTGTTTGGAGTCTGTTGCCATGATTTCGTGCAAGGTAAGTCACTAGTGATTCTATGCAAGACTTGAAATTCTGGAGAGATCTGAACCAACTGCTGGGGACTCAGTGGATTTCCTAAGGGTGGTGATTTGAAAAAAATGAATGAAAAAAATACTCAGGATACAGCAAGCATTTTCCTTGGATACATAAAAGTGCTTGGGAGCAGAAGCACAAACATACGACAATAAATCCATGCAGGACTAAGATATGAAAGGTTAAAGGTGAGAGGGAAACCAATCTGAAGAAGGTTGTCATACTTCTTTCATGGCCTCCAGAAGAAAAGTGAGAAATAGGAATTAGCTGTCCAGGGAGACCACAGCCAGGTCTGGGACAGAAAGTCAATGGAGCATAGCAACACAGCAGTGAGGCTGCAAACCTATCAGCAACCCCAACAAGCCTGCGTTCTCATGAGCGCAACAACAGGAAACCTGTCAACTCCCTCTTACTACCACCAAGAAGCAGAGTACAAGCTCACACACATGACAGGGAGCTCTGGTGAAGCTCTGCAGATCCTTCCTGCACACAGTGGCTGCGTTGCTGCAGAAATGTCCATTGGTCATTACAGCACATCGCAGCAACAGAAGGACAATTAGTTCACAGGGTGGAAAACGAACCTGAGCTGACATGCTTTTTCTCAAAGGGACACTGGACTTGGGGCAGGCAGAAGGAAAGTTATCAAGCAAGGCACTCTTAGAAAAACAAGAAGGGGAACTGATGTGAATAAATTCTTTGGGGGTTTTGATGGGTTTGTTTGTTTTGTTTAAAGGATATTATTAAGTGCAACTATAAAGAATGAAGTATCTTTTCCCTGGCTGGAGCAAAACCAGAGAATGTATCTTTTTAACAGGTACATCTTGTATTCTTCTCTTGACATGCAAGGAAATGGAGGACAACAGTCCACCAGGTTTCAAAGATGCAAAGATTTCTTTGCTGTTCCACAAACTTCTCATAAGATGTTGGAAATGACCCACAAAAATCTTGTGAGAAAAACTGCATCCTCTTTGAATTGCCTTCACTGATCTTTCTGTGAAACAGCATAGGAAATACTTAGTTTGAATATATATCAAACTTGAATATTGAATATATTGAATATATATCAAACATTTCTACTGAGAGAATGTCACCTGGATGACCACCTCTATATTTTCATAGAAGTAATTTTATCTCAGTTTAATACGTTCAGAAGTTGCATGAAAACTGGCGCTGCTACTAATTAATTCATCTCCCTGTCAGCTCATATGAAAGCAACAAGGAAATTCAAACTTTTCATTCAAAGAATAAAAGCAATTCTGAGATGAAACAAAGGACCAGACAGTAGAATACCTACAACGAAAGTCACCCATATCTGGTGCCTGCAGCAAATATTACAGCTCCAGAAATAGGAAATCATTATTAAGAGCATAATTTTCTCTTATGCTTACTACCTCAGTTGATTCTTTTGGTAGGATTTTTCTCTGCAGAGACTTCTGCCCATGGGATATGCTAACACACAGGGTCTACAATGACATCGAGCCACAAAGTCTGAGGAAAGTGTAATCATTAGCAGTTAAACAGGAATGTTCACCATTTCCTGGGGCATTATCACATTAAATAACACTCAGATCCAGCCTGAGCTCCTCCTAATCCAGTCAGCCATGGATCTCTTCCTACTCAGATGGCTGACCCAGGCTTTGGTGCACAGGTGACATTTCAGCAGGGCTATGAATAGATGCTCTGCAGCTGAAAAACCTGTCTGCTCTGAGACCTCTGCAGTCCTGTTTGGGGACACAGGCTCTTATTACTGAGCTGGAGATAATAAAGATGTATTTATTGCAAAGATGTGGACTCTACCAACCACTGCCTCTGCTCTTCTGCGAGTACAGACCACCTCTCTGCACATACACCTTTCTCATCTCTCTTAAACATTGTTCATCTTCTTGTTTCTTATTTAAATAAATTTTACAGAAGTGTAGCAAAGTATATAACAAAGGAAATAAACTAGAAGTAGCTACTAAAAGCCAAGTAGCAGCTGCTCAAAATGAAATGAAAATAAGGATATGAAAATAGAGTTTGACAGACACAGGTCATGAGCAGTAGGGGCAGGATTCTTCCTTCACAAATAAGGTTTGCTCCACTGACTTGAGCTCAGTTACTCTAAACCAAGGGGCTCAGAGGCTTTGTGACAGCACGCTGTGTGCCCAGTCAGCTTTGTAATGCTAAATTTCAATTTCATAAATCCACAAATGTGCAAAATGGATAAAGGAATTAACAATGAAGAGGAAATCTACTCTGCTCAGCTTTCTCGCAATCCCATGAGCACATTAACTCAGTTAATGCCACCAAGGAAATAGAGCCATTTAGTGAAACAAAGCAGAGGATTCGATTAAGTGGGCCACACTGGAGAGCAGCAGTGCTGTGAGCTGATGGGCAGAGCCCTCGCACAGCAAATTGAAATATATTTCCATTAGAGAATGCCTGCTCATCAAAATCTAAATCTTTTACAGGGACTGGTTGATTTTGAGGAAGTTGCTCTAAGATGCAGGCACTCTGTCAGTTTACTTGCCTGGCCACATGCTTGCCCAGATGCCTGAAGGCTGTCCTGGACTTTAGGCACTCCATTTCTCTACAGGTTGCCATGGGGCATCCTGGATGAGGCCAGGCAGCTCCACAGCTGCAGGCTCTAGCATCCACTGCTTGCCAGTAGCCTGCCAAGACAGCCTGCATCAGCACCCTTCACCACTCAGGATGTCAAATATCAGACTTCACTGAAGAAAAAATTAAGACAACTTCAAAACCAAACAGAAGTCAAATCCATTTGGATTCATTTCATCCTATTTAATACCAACAATGGCACAACTCAGAAATATGTCACAGCTACCATTTAAAAAGGACTCTGAGGATAAGGCTGGGAAACATGGGGTGATTGCAGCAGCCATTAAAGAGAATAGGATCAGAAAGACTGGCTGTAAGTTATGGAAGTGTGGATTATTGGGTTATATACGTGGGTTATAAATTATGGAAGGGTGGACTATTGGATTATAATAGTATGGAGAGATTCCAGCACTGGCCAAACTATCTCTGTGCTGAGAAAACAGTCAAGTACACATTATGGAACAACATGTTAGTCTCTGAGATATGTTTAGGGACAATCAGCGCTTCGAGCTTTATCCAATCCAGAACAGTAAATTCATTCCTATTACAAATATCAGAGGGGAAAAAACGGAGCTAATCTGGTGGGAGTGAAGTAAAGCATACATAAATTAGGAAAATCTTAGAGAGCCCTTGGGCAAATTCTGCCTCTGAAGCTCTAGCAATGAAGATTAAATAAATAGATGAACAAACCTATGAGAAAGAGTAACACGTATTTGCCTTGTACTTACTGAAAAGTCATCGTTGGGGAAGAATATCAGGTCCTTGAACTGGTCGTCTCCAATATTTTTTTCAATCTCTGTGATAACAGCTTCATAATCCAAAGGCTCCAAAAGTTTGGGTTTTTCTTGCTGTGGAAAAAAATAAGAAAAAGGAAGAAGATCAAGTAATGTCTCTGCACTCAAATTTACCTTCTGCACCCTTCGAAAAGTGAGATCTGCTGCATTTTCCCCTTTTTTACACCTTAGTATGAATAACTTCTTTTCCTCTTCCCCATTCTTCCCAGCCTAACGCACCTGAGCTCAAGTGAGAACAGTGGAAGTTGGGCCAGTTCTTCTCCATCTGACAACTTCAGAGCAATCCAGCATCTCATTACAGAGACTAAACCATCATATTAACCTACCTGTCATTCTGAGGAATAGTCTCTCCACAAACACGTGTATTTAGACAGATGGACACAATTTGAACTGAATGTAGATATGACAGATATCCTCAAACACATTAGCTCAAAGTCATAACTTACTAATGTCTTCAGCGTTTTACACAGTCCCACCTCTTGAAGAGATTGTAGTCTGAGAATGCCACCTAACCACTCTACTTGGTAGTAATCTAAGGTTTTGCTCCTGGAATAGACTATGTCACCCATATCCCTATGACTTCTTGTCAGTAGTTGGATTAGGATCATCATAATAGTATTACTCTTGTCCAAAAGAGGGGTAAAGCAAGAAATTATCATAGGAACAGCCAAACAAATGTAAAGTCACGTTGTCTTGAGATGCAACCCAAAACCAGAAAAGAAGTCCATCTGACATGCAAAAATACATTGAGTGAAGAGTCACATATCGGAGTGACAACATCTGCTTAATTCAAACACTTCAGCATCAGAAAGACTAATGAGAACGGGCAGAACTGCTGGAAGGGACAGAAATGCAGGTGATGAGAGAGAAAAAGGACACTGGTGCAAAACAAATGCAGAAACGATTCTGTGGAACACTTTTGCAGTCTGATACAATGGCAGACATTTAGTAGGTTGCATTTTCCCACTGCTCTTGCTCTGTGCTGTGACAGAATTGTATACTAGTGAGATGTTTGGGTAAGACACAGCACCCTGCTACAACTCAGGAGACTTCATATCAACCCGGTTATGTCACCTTAGGCTGTTTGAAGCTGGCACTTGACCCTGGCTAGTGCCAGTTGACATATAACATCCAGCCCTGCTGAAGCACTCAGGTTGACTAGCACGCAGGATCTTCAGCGAGGTTTCAGTCTGCTGTTTCCCCATAGGAACACAAAAGGCTCATCCAACCATCTCACTATGCACAGTTCATTCTCCTTCCCCTTCAAGTTACATTGAGTCACTGCAGTATCCATTAGCCACAGGGTTTGGCCTCTCCATTAAACCTACCACTCTATCTATTAATTAAAAATTTTTATATAGAGATAAGTTTCAAGGAGTTAAAATATGAAGAGGAAACCCCAGTGCACACCTGAATGCTGCTGCACTGCTCAAGTTCAGTATCCAGCTCTGAACAAAGTTGACCCAGTTCAAGTGTTAGCAGAAAGTAAACCTGTAATATTGTAATTGTCATCTTCAGTAGGAAACCTACAGCAACCACTTAGAAGAAAGCTTGAAGTGAGAACACACATGCACTGACAATTACAGGGTATGAATGTTTCATGCAGGCACTTTCCTGTGCAGTGGTTTCATGTACGTTTCCTGCAGAAAGTGTCTAACACTGACTACACTGAGAATCTGCCTTCCTAGAGCAGACACTGTTTGACTGACAGGTTTGCAAAAATCTCAAACTTCTAACAAGCCAGATGTGCCATTGAAACCACAAATGTGCACTCTTCCAAACCAGAGACATGGCAAGACAATATTAAGCTAGGTCAGATGCCCCTTAGAAACATAATCAAAGTCAGCTTTCAAAGTCTCATTAAAAAACATAAACTAATGAAATAGAATTACAGAATGGTTTGTGTTGAGAGGGATATTTAAAAAGTCATCCAGTCCAATCCTCCTGCAGTGAGCAGGGATATCTTCAACCAGATCAGATTGCTGAGAGCCCTGTCCTGGAGCCTTTCCAGCCATGGGGCTTCTACCATCTCTCTGGGCAACCTCTGACAGTGTTTCACCATCTTCATTGTGAAAAATACTGATATCTATTCTATATCTAACTTACATAAGTAGCTACTTTCCTATTGAAGTCACACACTAAGAGAGACCTGGGGGATTCCACAAATCTTAGAACTTCTCTTATTATAAGGGGGAATTCCATACAAATAGGTAGCATTTGCTTGTTCTCTACACCAATGGAAACCACCCTTCTTGCTGAGACTGGCAAAATGAAGAGGCATTCCTTCTTCCCCTGGAAATCTCTGTGAGGTTGAGGTGAGCACAGCTAAATGTCCTCCAAAATGAACATCACACAGATGTTCAGATGCAGGTGGAGTCAGGGGCAGCTATGTCACACTGGCCTCTCTTTTCCCTTCAGAAACTCACAGCACTTGGAAAGCTGCCCAAAACACTCCAGGGGAAACTTCCCCTCGACAGCTGCAAGGTCGTTCACAGGAGACATGAATGGAACTGAAGAAAACCCTGAAGCAGAGTGAGCATATGAACATTGCTGTTCCCAGCACTAATTCCCTTGTTCTCAGTGCTGCAAAGTGCATGATTTGACGGAGACCTTTTAGCAGATGTTAACAGAGAAGTCTTAGCAGAAAGTTTACTCATCCAAAATGTAAGCAGATATCACATTGACAGAATTACTCCAAAACTTTTCAGTGTTCAAGTACTTCAGCATTTATCGTAATGGTTTCCTATTGATTCAATGACAAATGTTGTTCCTCCTTCTATGGCACAACAGCAAAATCCTGTAAGATATGCAATATTCTCTATAGTATCAACTCCCAAAAATCAGAGATGCAACAGCCCCTCCTCATCAATACACTGACTGCAGAGATAACCTCATCCATTCCCTACCAACATGGAGCAGGACAGTATGATGAACGTGATGCCTCTCTTCAGCTCTGTGTAGTCCTAAGGTTTTAAAGAATATACAGTGTGGACACTGACTCCATCCTCTGCAGAAACAGTACATTAGATTTGGGAAAACTCAGCACCCCAGTGGCAGCTGGTTTAGTTAGAGGTTTATCTCCAGAAGGCATGGGATGACTGCTTAATGCTCTTCTCACAACCAGAGAGTAGCAATAGTGTTGAGATTAGCAAATTCCTCCTTGTGAACACTCACAGAGATCTGTAGATGAGTAGAGCTGATTTAAAGTTATTTTAATAACCGTAGTGCTGCCTCTTCTCAATTTAACATGTCTGTTCTTTTTGGAAGCAGCCCAACCCAGCCAGCTGTGCCAAGATCAAATTATGCTGTCTCGCGTTTTTAGAGTGCTTTTTATATTCTCTATCTCAAGTGAGTAGTGAATTACATGTAGTTGTACTGAGCCCACTGCGAACACATTTAGTAAAAAGGCATCTCCAACTCCTCACTTGCTACAACAATCACAACAGAAACATTAACTTCACACCACGAAGTGCTGTGGAGTGCTCTGTGTTGTTGAGCTAACCTTCCCAAACTCCTTTGAGGGGCTCTTCAATGGACACCCAATACCCCAGAGAGGGAATCACCACTGAATTTCACAGGGGTGAAACAGCCCAGATCCCACCAGTAACACCATCATCTTCTGATCTGTGTACAAAAGCACTAAAAAAAAAAATATTTTACCGGAATAGATATGGTACCTGCCTTGCCTGTAGCTGCACAGATATTGTGCATTGATGCTAGCACCCATCTTCATAATTACAGGATAAAATTATTTCTGTATCATTATCCTGAAGCCATATTTCTACAAGCACTCACTAAAGGAGGAAATGATGTAACTGAGACCAATATTCTCTGGATGGTCATCCCAAGCACTTCCCCATCCTAAAAATAAATTACACCAATTTTCTAATGCTTTAATGGTGCATTATTCCCAGGCACTAAATCCTGAGTATCTGGAAGTTAGAATTTAATACAGATGTTTAAATTAATTTCTTCTCTTTCCCATGCCAGGAAGAAGAAAATTAAAGAAACAGCTGCACAGGAAGACTTTAAGCTGACAGACTTCAGTAAAAAGGACTGAAATATCTTCATGACAGGGAGTGTCTAACGCATGCTCATGAGAAGAGTAAAAAGAATTGTGACGGCCAGATGGGTTAATATCAAGTAGGACTCTGATTTTCTGCTTCATCCAAGCTCTGGCCTGTCTAGAACTATAATTTATTCCAGTAGACATTTGAATTCAGCAGCCCTACAGGAGAAAGAGCCACTTACTGAAATAACAGCATGGCCTTGCTTCATTTTTATGACTTCTCAATGATCCTGTTAACCAAGCTCAGTTCTACTAAAACTCACAACAGTAAATTAAATTACCTTCTGGGATGAGATCAACCTGAAGTGCTTCTCACACTTCCTCTTTCCTTTCCCCAGTTAAATATGATCTCTGGTATAATACATGGTTGAAGATTTTTTTTTTTTTACATGGCTAATATAGGTAGTTAATTTTACTCCATGAGGGTGGGCCAATTTAAAATCAAACACTTTGCCAAGCCATAAATTTCCCAAGCCAAATTGAAGCTAAGGAACAGTAGGAGGTCTACAACTTTTGGAAGAGGTTTAAAGGCTGAATTTAACCCTCTCTTCAGATATGTGAGCAATACAGACTGCCCAGCAGTTCTGAGGCCACAGCTGCTTGAGAGGAGCTGAAGCTGAGGCTAGAAAACCATTTCCTTTTTTATGCAGCCATCAACACTTAGGTTTTTTTGTAGGACCAACATACATCACTTTCACAATTACACAGTACAGGAGTTAGATTTCCAGAGTGATTACCACAGAAAGGGCTCCTGCACTGAGCCCACCTTGCCCCACACGAGCTGAGTTGTGATGTGTGAGCAGTCAGACAACCCAGTGTGCTCTGGGCAATGAGTCTCATGGCAGCATCTGTCCTCAGTGAGTAGAGACAGCACAGCCATGCTGGGATTATGGCAGCCCCAAAATCCAGAAGCAGCTTAGGTTGGAGTGACGAGTCCCATCAACACAATGTGCTCTTGCCCCACAGACCTGCCTCCTCTCCACTCTCACACTGTGTTACAGATTTTCTTTAAGGAACAAGGGGGGAAATTCAGAGTATGCAAATGGTATTTCCAGATATAACTATAATTATAAATACAAATACAGACATAAAAACCTAGCCAGAATCCACAGGCAGATGGCCACTCCTTATGTTTTAGATCCCACCATTTTTATGTTGCTTGGCCTCCTAGGCACCCATTTACAGTCAAAAAAATGTGGCCAAGTCACAAAGGCTACATTTGGCTTAGTTTGTGATGCACAGTCAACAAATTTATTAAAGTAGTGGTACAAAGAAAGTTTTCTGTGGCACATCCCTAACCCCCCCCGCCAAAACACATTCATCATCAGGTCCAAAAATGTTTAATTTGTTGTGTCTTTCAGCAAACCTTGGAGAATTGCACTTGGAAAGGATCCAGCAAGTCTTTCAGGGTTGTCCAGCACAACTGAGACACTCTTCAGTGTCCGTGGTGAAGTCAACATGCTAATAAATTTTGTTAAAGGAATCACTGGTCCTCACAAGATTCTGGTACAGAAAAAAAGTACAAAGAATCACAGGAAGATTCAGGTCCCCCAAATTCCTGGTGATCCAGAAATGGATTTTCAAAGCACTGTAGTACCTATTGTCTTAAATCAGAGAAAACCTGCAGAAGATCCTGCTGAGAAAGAAAGTGAAAAGTAATTTTGATTCATTAAAGCCTCTTTATTCTGAGAAAATCCTGATTGACACCAATAAGGGATTTGCTTGGCTAAATGAGACTTACTGTGTACAAACACAGCTGGGATGGGATGAATCCTAATTGCTTATGTTGGAAGCTACCATTGTTTTGTGGGCAAAAAGCTACTTTACATATTTTCCAGCTTTAAAAGTCTCTGTACGAGAATTCACTGTAAGAAATGCTCAAAATATGGATCTTCCTCTGCCCATTTTCCCTTTAAGGGCCAGGCCAACTGCAGCTACCAGAGGCTTTGTGGCACACAGACATGTAGCATTTCCAGCAAGCCAACCGACCAGTGACCAGGGTTGTGACTGCTCAAACCACAGAGAGCTGTTCTCAGGTAGCTGGGAGTGACCTATTCTTTTCTACCAACCTTTTACTTCTCAAGTTAGAATTCATCTCTGCTTTCATTATGAATTCTGAAAGCACAAGGCCTCATAAAGCTCTCTCATTGACTGTTAAAGGGTTCAATTCCCACAGATGGGGTGGTTCAGCAAGGGGATGCTTCGGGCTACACACAACTTAAGTCATCGGTGTTTTCTGAATTCTGTTTTTCCATCAGGATCACACACCTGCAGAACCTTCTGAATCAGGAAGGTATATCCATGGGCACATGCATGTATGCATCATCATGGTGCCCAGCGAGCTGGTAGATGCCTCATCCCTGGAAATATTCCATGTCAGCTTGGATGGGACTCTGAGCAACCTGTCCCTGCTCATTGTGGAGGGGCTGGACTACGTAACCCTTCCAACTTAAAACATTCTATAATTCTATGATTTAGTGCCCAGCACTTGCCAAATATTTAAAGGTAACAAGAACAAGCACTTGCCAAATATTTAAGGTAACAAGAACAACACACTTCCCTGTGTCTATGCAGTAGCTGGAAACCCTTTTCAGGAAGGAGATAAATAAATTTCATTCAATCAGGAAATTACTAAAATCAGCATTGCCACACCACCAGCAGCAAGACCTCTAAAAAAACTGCTGGGGTTTTAATTAAATTTCACGTATTGCCTTTTCAAAATGTCAAAAATTAGCCCTTTCTAAATAGCAAGGGTTTCTGAAGTCTAGACTAAATATTTGCCCATAGGTCACTTCAGGGAAAAACCAAGAAAGTCTTGTAAAGCATTTTAAGAGTTGCATTTATAAGTTTAATTTACCCAGACCTAGCAACATTGAGCCATTTTGCTCCCCTTAACTGACCTTAGCTGGAGGAAAGTGCAATTATAGCAACAAAAGATTTTATTTAAAGGCCTGAAACTATTTCACAAAGCAAGCAAGCAAAAGCCGAAGATGTAATTCACTCATCTCCATACAGACATCAGACAGGTAAGATGCACTGGAAGGGGACTTGGACAAAGAGATGAGAGCTGTGGAGGGAGCAGAGAGGACCTGGCACACAGCCACTTGCCTCGTTAATGACTGCTTCACCCTATGGAGGAGGAAGTGAACTGTCCTGCCCTGGGCACCACAAAGGAAATGCTAGAATGAGTCTAGTTAAAGTATTCTGCAAACATCTCTGCTTCATGATTGCTTTTTACAGCACAGTCCCAGGCAGCAAAGACAAGGTTGCAAACAGGAGCATTAATCCTGCAAGCTGCACATAGTGAATTTCAGCAAAATGTGCAAGCTTCCAGCACATTTATGTAAACTTCTGACTCTGAGCACAAAACCACATGGACATACATACATATATATATACAAAAAAACCCACACTTTACACACACGTGTATAGTCATTGTAATCTAAGGAAAAACTAAGCTAGGAAAAGATGCTCCCAGTTTTTGCCCTTACATGGCAGATTTATAGGCAGAAGCCCAGCCCTGACACCTGCAGCATCTATACACCAACAATAGAACCAGTTACAGCAACAACATCAGGTCAAGCCAGTCCCCTCTGGTTTTGAAAGCTGGCTGTGAAGAAGGGAGATGGAGCACTCTGCTGAAGGTCAACTCAGGAGAAAGAACAAAGGGAGGATAAGCCAAGAGCTCCCCGCTCCACCATCTTCAGCCAGCTGTTGCGCTGCTGCCAAAACAGGGGCTTGTTGTGCATAACAACCTGTACGACAGAATTATCTTTAAAAATATGTTTATTTACTTTGCAAAAGAAATGGTCCTTTTAGTAGACTTTGCTTTTAAGAGTACATTTGCTCTAAAAAAAAAACCAAGCAAACAAACCAACCAAAACCCAATCAACCAACCAAGAAAAAAACAAACCGAAAATGCTCTTAAGGGAAAACTCGTTTGTTCATTAAATCATATATTCTGATGCTAAAGACTAATTACATTTTAAGTCTGATTATAAAATAGCAATATAAAAGCAAACTACACACCCTGTTTTCACTTAAACACAAACATTTAGATGTATGAAGCTCTACACCACTAGACTGAGCAAAGAGATTTTCTGAAAGGGACTCAACCACTTCAGAAGCCCCTGAAGCAAAAACAACTGACAGAAATGTTTGCATGAGCTCTGAACAAACTCTTCAGAGATACCATTTGACTTCTAGGAAGCCCTTAGTAATAAGTCACTGCCCCATAGCGAAAAATCTTCTATGTGCTGTTCCGCCTCATTTTACTCTGTTAATATCTCCCTTCTTCTACCTACACTGTACTTACTGATCTCTTAACGAATTACGGATATTATCCATTCTACAGATCTGAGTAAATAATTGCATTCCCATGAAGGCTTTATCTGTAGAAATCACTAACATCTATACATGACCATTACAAACTCAGTTCTCACAAAAGCATTTAAATCACAATCATTTCCTTGACATCTACAGCCTCCCCCAATCAATTACCAGCTAGTTATTTACACACACAGAACACGAATCAGAGCAAAAATCTGACCAACCACAACCAACAGCCTACAATCAAGTAGAGCAAATCAGATCATAATTAGTCT